>JALIGW010000004.1:68012190-68032190 GCA_023053685.1 Diadophis punctatus similis
ACTGGATGGCTACCATGGAGATACAAGATGAAGATGTTCCTGAGGTACCTCCTTCACCAACATTTCTGGGATTTCCTTTCTGCTGTTGGCATGGATGGGAAAATGTTCCCCAAAAGTAATAAGCACCATCTCTTATATTTCTTTTCAGGTGGAGAAGAAGTTGGTGCAGGAGGCCTTTGGCCTCACCCTCAGAGGCCTTCTTCAACAGTCTCCCACCTCAGAGCATTTCATTTTTATTTTGAAGGTAAGGGCCCAGAAATCCCATGAGGAGCTTAAAGGAACATTTGACCAGTGCAAACATTTACAGAAAAAAACTGTATCAAATGTTCCTGTGTGAACGATAACTGGAGGATTGCTCCTTAAAACAGGCATCAAGTACCATGAGAAACTTGGCTTGTCACAAAAGTTGCTGTTCTTCAGGCAGGGATCTCTTCAGAATAAATTTTAGGAATGCTGGAGCATTATTAGAGGGACCGGACAGCCCTAGAGGCTGAGAGAAGGATTTATTATAAGTTACACACATGTGTTTTGGCAGTGAAAGTCTTGGTTCTCAGAAATGAGCAAAAGTGTCCTTTCTTTATCAATTCCACAGCACTTTGACCCACACGGAAGATTGTTCTCACCGGCGCTGAACCAGCTCCTCTACTGTGGGAACCATCATCCCAGGATCGATGTACGTAGCAAAACTAAAGTGCCATGAATTGTAGACCTTCAGTCTCCCATTGCTCTTGGGACCCCACCCTCAAATAACCTCTCTCTTGGAACTAAAGGGCAGGGGAAGGTGTTTTTTTTCCCTCTCATTCCACTTGATGATGGACTAAGGAATCCCTGGGAAGGATGTCTTGCTACTAATATTTGTGTCGATAGAAAAGGGAAGGAGAATTATTGTATGAGACACCTTGGCAACAGTGTGAGGCACTTCTTTCTGTATCTTCCAGCTTGATGAAGTCCAGCAGGCTTTTCCAGACGTTCCTAGGGAAATGTGGCATGCTGCAAAGACATATGCTTACATTAATGAAGGTAACTTTATTTAGAACACTAAGGGGGGAGGGTATTGGCACGAAGTGACAGAAAATCAATCCCACACTTTGTATTTCCAATGGTAATCTTCAATTTACGACCAGTTGCTGTTCAACTGTTCAAAGGCACAACAGACTCAAAAAGGGTTACTTATGACCTGCCCTCTTAGTTACGACAGTCACATCATCTTATGTGATCACATTTTGGGTACTTGGCAACAAGCTCAAATTTATGATCGGCTTCAAATGTTTACATGATCATGTTTTTCGTTGCTTTAGAGCAAAACAAAAAACAAAAAAGGCAAAATACAACCACTTGATAATCTGCATTTGGAATTACTGCCAAGTGATTAACTTAACTGTAAAAACGATTGTAAAATTGAATTCAGTCATGTGATGATTTGATTTTAAACTGCAATGACTGATCTCACTCAATTGAGTTCAGTTGTTGTCATAAGTTGAGGACAACTCCCATAGATGAAAAACCTGTATATGTTTTTCACCTATGTAGCAAATGATTAAATTTCAATATCTCTGTTTCTTTCCATTTTTCTCACCTTTTATTTCCATACAGGTGACCTAGAAGTAGAAGAGCTGTGACTTCTCCCTCTCTGCCATTGATTCAGCTATACAGTTACTGAAGGATGGATGAAAAGAATTTCCACTCTGTCTCAGGGAATGTCCCTTCGATTCTTCCTTCTATAAATTTGAGCAATTTTATGTAATAGTTGAATTTGCTCTGTTGTACCTTCCGACTTTATAACAAATCCTGATATTTGTGTGTCTAGATCATTGGAAGAGTAGACCTCACTACTACTGAAGTTCCACTTGGAGTTTCAAAGATGGCATTGAAGCTGCATGTGTTGTGGAGCAGATGCCAACCATAATTAGTTTTACTGCTTAATTTGTTTCCCTGGGAGGCCTGACACAATATACATATACTTCAGAGGTGGGTTCTAATTTTTTTTTTACTACCGGTTCTGTGGGTGTAGCTAGGTTGGGGGCATGTGACTGAGTGGGTGTGGCCAACTTGATGTCACTCACGCACACTCAGTCACATGACCCTCCCACCAAGCGGTGGGGAAAATTTTTGGGACTTTTTGACACTTTTTTTTGACACTCCGGCCCCATATCCAGGTCAGGACGTTGTGGGGTGGCTGTGGTCACCTCGGCTTTCCCTCTGTTGCCCTTCCTGGCTGAAAAACGTCCCTTCTCACCTCTGAGGGACCTTCCCCATGCTTGCAACCCCCTCCCAGCCTTCGCCCATACCTCCACGCCATTTTTGGGCGTCCAGCTTACTGGGCTGCCCCCGTCCCTGTGGCGGCTCTAACGGCGGTGGCTTTGGGAGACGCTGGCAGCGCGGAGGCATGGACAAAGGCTGGGAGGGGGTGCAACACATGGGAGGCTCCCCGCAGTTCCTCAGATCGTCTGGGCTGCAGCTGAGCTAGCTGCCGAGCCGGCAGACAGAGGCAGCCCTCCCCTCCCCAGCCAGATCTGTTTTGTTGTAGTTTGCATGTGGAGAGGTTTTCCGGCTAGGTCGCGCCTGCCCCTTTGACCTGTCTGCCTGAGAAAGCGGCTGCTTTTGATTTCTGCCACCACTTCTTGATAGAATCAGCAAGAGGGACCCTCCCTGCCTTGCTGGAAGACCCCAACTTCAGAATGCTGAACTTGTGTGTGTGTGTGTGTAAACAAACATACATACACGCATACAACCCCTACAATGTCCAAACATTGTGTCAGGTCTCCCAGAGAGGAAACATGATTAAATGAACTAATTCTACCTTATTGTAAAGCTACATTGACAGAATCTTGAAAGTCTGAAGGGAGCCCTTTTGACTGAATTTCTATCTTCTTTATCTTGTGTTTGCCTTAAAAGGGTGGCATATAACTGGGCACATATAAATGTCCCTTAGACATTTGTATGTATGTATATGTATATGTACATGTATTTATTTTTATTCTTCTATTCTGTTTTTAATGGTTTAATTGATGTTATAGTTTTTTTGTCGCCCAGTGTCAGTTGTTTGTAATGGGCGCCTGTACAAATTGAATAAATCAATAAACTTTGGATATTATTCCTTCACTTGTTGTCCTAAAGAGCGTGTGCTTTTTTCATATCTCATTTAAAAAAAATCTATATTTCTTTGGTTATCTGATTTCCAATCAGAAATAAAGGTACAATATGAATCTGTGTTTTGTAGAAAATTTGTTTAGTGACCATTCAAAATTAAAACAGCACTGAAAAAAAATGACATGACTATTTTTCACACTTATGACCATTGGAGCATCCCTATAGTCACATGATCAAAATTCGGATGCTTGGCTAATGGCATATTTTTATGACAACTGCAGTGTCCCAGGGCCATATGATCACCTTTTGTGATCTTCTGACCTACAAAGCAGGGGTGGGTTCGCTTCCTCCCATGGCGTGTGGCTGTGTAGTGGCAAAAAATCCTGCCCCCAAAAAAAGACTAAAACAAGATAGCGACTGCATGCACAGTGCCAGAAACCCGGATTCTGCGCATGTGCAGAAGAAGAAAAAACCCGGAAAATAATTCTGAATTTTTTTCTCGAAAAAATAAAAAAAAATCCCCCCTAAAAAAAGCCAAAAACAAGATGATAACCGCATGCACAGTGCTGGAAACTCAGCTTCTGCACATGTAAAGAAGAAAAAAACCTGGGAAAAAATTCTTTTAAAAAATTCAAAAAAATAATTCAAAAGAAATTCAAAAAAAAAAAAGCTGAAAACAAGATGGCGACCGCATGCACAGTGCCGGAAACTCAACTTCTGTGCATGTGCAGAAGAAGAAAAAGCCCGGGAAAAAATCCCCCCCCCCAAAATCGAAAAAATTAACCCCCCCCCCCAAAAAAAACAGCCCAAAACAAGACTGTGCCGGAAACTTGGCTTCCGCGCATGTGCAGAAGAAAAAAAAAAACCTGGGAAAAATTCCAAAAATTTTTTTTCTAAAAAAAAATTGTGATGTCATTGCAAACCTGTCCGAACCGGGAGGAACCCACCTCTGATACAAAGTCAATGGGGAAGTCAGATTCACCTAACAATCATGTTACTAACTGAATAAGTGCAATGATTTTCTTAATAACTGTGGCAACAACTGTCATAAAATGGGGGGGGGGGTTTCACTTAACCCTCTTGCTTAGGAATGGAAGTTTTGGGCTCAATTGTGCTCATAAGTTGAGGATTACCTGTAAAAGTATAATAGGGAAGGGAAGGGAAGGGAAGGGAAAGGAAAGGAAAGGAAAGGAAAGGAAAGGAAAGGAAAGGAAAGGAAAGGAAAGGAAAGGAAAGGAAAGGAAAGGAAAGGAAAGGAAAGGAAAGGTAGCAGGACTAATTTTTGTACAAGTATACCTGGGCCTTAATGCTTCTTCTAGTAACATAAAAAGAAGCAGTGAACTCTCATCAATGCTACCTTTCTAAACCTTGTTTTAATGACATTATTGTTAACTCATATTTGAACTTTTTGGAAGTGGTATTAAGTTTTAAATTATTACAATGTCAAATCCTCGATGCTGTGTAAAAAACAGCCTCACAGCTGAGTTCTTTTAAGCAGATATCAACATATTGTTCAGTTCTTTTTATTGGAATGTCTGAAGATATATTTAGTCTCTTATTTTAGTATATATACATATGCCTATATCTATTCCTGTGCAAATATATTGAGAATGTCTATCATTCTAGCTATATTTGGATAGGAAGAAAGTAAAAGGATGGGATGTTGAACCAAGATTTAGTTAGGTACTGGAGATGATGCTTAACTGAGCTGCAGGTGGATTGAGATTATAGAATGGGGAAAAAGAATGAAAAGAGAGGACAGGAGTACAGAAAAATATGACAAAGAGCTTAAATTAAACCAATTGCTCACAATAATTTTTAGGCAAGTTACAGCTATCCATTTCTGTATTATATCAGCCACTATATAATGTAATCCCCAAATTTACTAGGAGAAAATGCAAAATTTGTCATGATACATTGATCCCCCAGTTATTCTTCAAACAATCTTTCCTCTTCCCAGAGGTTTCAGTTTCTATTATATTATCACTGAGTTTTTATAGCAAAGGGATAATATTTCCCTCAAGGCTTATTTTTGTATTTTTACAAGCCTTTAACATAAGTTGATTGATATATCCTTCCTCATGTCATCCCATTCTTTGTATAAGTTGGAATTGTTACACAAAAGTACCCATGATATGCTTATTTCACGGTACGGCCCATTTAGTCACCAATCTCTTGACTAAATACATTTCTGTTGTTTTATGAAATTGGAAACCATGTTTTTTCTCATTTAAAGCAAATCTTGAAATGCTGTATGGAGCAAATGGATAGATTCCTGTCCATGAAAAAGAGGATGAACATGTTAATATGCAAATGATTTCAGAAAGGATTTTCAGTGGTTAATCTGATTGTTTTACATAATCAATTTTACCTTTTATAATATATAAGAATGGGGCTACTTCCATTTGCTACTATTTGTGAGACTATTGTAAAATAGTCATTAAGGGGATAGAAAGTGCTATTTTTTGTTACAGTTTAGGACAGTTTTGTTAAATGGAGAAACCACATTTTCATGAAATGGACAGAAATCAGCCCAGCTAATAAACAGCTAGACCAGTACTTCTCAGACTTGGCTAAATTACCCAAAATTGGCTTAAGAGTGGTTTTTCTTTCGGTAGCCGCAAACAAACCTATTACCCAGTCATTACATCAATATTTAAATTGACTTAAAATATTTTACCTACATTGGGCAAAAAGAACTTTCTGATAAGCAGTTTTGTTTAAACAGGGTTTAATTTTTCTTGTCTCCTTAGAAATTTTATAACTTTTTAAATTTTTAATTCTAAAGTTTTAATTTTTATATGCTGTTTTATATTTTGATGTTTTATTGCACACTGCCCAGAGTCCCCCTTTGAGGGAGGTGTAATGTAAAAATGAATGAATGGATGGATGGATGGCTGGATGGATGGATGGATGGATGGATGGATGGATGGATGGATGAATACATACATACATACATACATACATACATACATACATACATACATACATACATACTTACATATTTACATACTTACATACATACATACGTACATACATACATTTGGCAAGCATTGTGGCTGACATTCTGGTTCACAAAGTTGCTCATTTTTGCTTGACATGGCCAATACTATGAAGGAGCTACTACTTTTATATCAACAATTGCAAAACCAATACCATCTTAATAATGTTTGTGCTACATAAATGTGGCTGTGAGTTGCATATCTGTGTTTCTTGTCATGTCTGGTGCTTCCACATTTATACCAATGGTACCATCACAAGTTACACCAGTTTTATACATAAGATTAGAAGCACCTTGACACGGCCTTCATATAGTTCAGGGGTGTTCAACCTTGGCAACTTTAAGTCCTATGGACTTCAACTCCCAGAATTCCCCAGCCAGACATATATCCCATCATCTGCCAGCAATGCCCCTCTGGATTCTATCCAAGACAAACAGTCCAGACTCCATTCAAAAAAGTGAATGGATATAGCTTTGACATCTCAAACCAAGGACAGAGTAATTGCAGATCATTTTAACCGTCCAGAATATTCAATTAAAGATTTCAAACTAGCTGTTTTAGAACTGTAGGAAGTTAGCACCCACCACTCTCCTAGAAAAATGAAATATCCTAGGAAATATTAAAAGGCAGAATATATTCTATAGAATACCCCTGGAAACATGCTTTTAAGCAGACAAAAGACTCCTCTTAGAAGCCCCCACTTTTGTCAATGGGCCATTAAGGACTGGGCCCAGCAACAGTCTTCTACATAACAAATAACCATATTAGGAATTGCCCAAAGCCCTTTCATTACACCACATGGGACCTGGGAAGATTACATCAGCCTGGGACTTAGGACAGCCCACAAGAGTTGCCCCAGCATGCCCCTGGAGGTCTGACAGCCAATGGAATACATTTCTATATAGGAACAGGAAACAATTAGGGAGGGGCCCAAGAGAGAGTATAAAACCAAGGGACTCAGCATCTCTCTTCCCTTTTTTTCTCTTCACCCACATCTGGAAGCATGTAATCTACCTTTTCTGTACAGGGGCTCCTGCCATGTGCTCCTGTCCACCATATTAAACCTTCTTTCCAAGCAACTTCCATGAATCCAGTGTCTTTTTCCCCACTTGGAACTGAACCCAGAAGGATATTCCTTACAACAGAACAAAGAAACTCTAACACCCTACTTGAGTGAGGAGCTATTGAACTCCTGCATATCAAAAGGTTTCAAACTATCTCTGAAGGTCTCCACAAACACAATAGGTTTTTAATATGCCAATAATTAATTGATAAAATATACTTACCATGTGTCTATGTGCAATCTGTATCTCAATCTGTATAACTAGCCTTCATCTCCTCTTTTATCACCCTTTCCCATTTCTACATCAGCTTAGCCATTTCATGCATCTGTCAAAGTGGCTTCTGATTTATGACGGTGATTGTGATAAGAAATACATGAGTAGTGTTAATTTATTGCTGCTAATCTTTTCTTCTAAGATTAACTACTTTTTGGATTGCTGAATAGATAACCAAATCATAGCAAAGAGACCTAAGCAGTTTTAAAAAACCAAAATAAACAAAAAGATAGTATCTGGAAAGCCTGACTCTAAATATTATCATTGTTAGCCAAATGCAAATCAGAGACAACTGCAAATGATCCTTCTTGTTGCACCATGAATAATCTTTATTCATGCAGATGTTCTGTCTCTCCTTCCTTGTTTTCATTTGAAAGCATCAGTTAAAATGGAAATAACTTAGAATGCACCTATTGTTTACATGTGCCTTTTGCTTTGAAATGTCTTAGGAAGACCCTGTGATATTGCTATTGCTCCACATCAGCATTCCCAAAAGGGTAAAATACCAGTCTTTTCCGAGGGAAATGTTCTATTTTTTTATATAATTCTTGGGGACTTTATCAGGAGAATCTTTCTACAGCCTAGTATGAATCAGCACTAGCTTTCAGAAATCAAACAACAATGAAATCTGTCAAAATGTTGGCCCTGCCCAAAAGGAAAGTCATTCCAGGGTGATGGTTACCTCCCTTGTGATTATTCCTCAGCTGGCTCTAGCCATGTGCCAATAAACTCCCTTTAAGCACATGTTATGTTGGCTCAGGTCTTTGTGTTCTCTTTCCTAACCTAGTACTCTCGCGCTGGGTTTGAGTATAACTTTCATTAAGGATGTGTGCTCTAGTCTAACTCATGGAAGACAGCAGCTAGGGAAAACACCATTATTTTCTGGAAACCTAGTAATGAGAAAGAACAATAAAAAGGGAGCAATTGCTACTTGAATAGGATAGACAGAGATACAGAGATACATTCCTGTGTTCACACTGGAAACCAAAAGGTTTGTAATATATCGGCCAGAGTTTGTTTGTTTGTTTGTTTGTTTGTTTGTTTGTTTGTTTGTTTGTTTATTTATTATTTATTTATTTATTTATTTATTTATTTATTTATTTATTTATTTATTTATTATTATTTATTTATTGGTTCTTATATGCCGCCCTACTCCCGAGGGACTCAGGGCGGCGTACAGCAATATACAAGAACACTAGCAAATAAACATTAATTAAAACCAAGTTCAACAATTAAAAAGTTAAATATTTAAAAAATATGCATCAACCAGACATACCCGGGGGAGAGCTCAGATGGATTAGTCTCTACCCCCTGCCTGCAGGAAAAGCCATGTCTTGACGGCTTTCCAGAAGGCCAGCAGGGTGGGGATAGTTCGGGTCTCTGGGGGAAGTTGGTTCCAGAGCGCAGGGCACCCCACAGAGAAGGCCCTCCCCCTAGGGCCCGCCAGCCAGCATTGTTTGGCTGACGGGACCTGGAGGAGGCCAACTCTGTGGGCCCTAATCGGTCGAAGGGAAGTATGAGGCAAAATGCGGTCCCGGAGATAGCCTGGTCCTAAGCCATGAAGGGCTTTAAAGATGATGATCAATACCTTGAATTGTACCCGGAGACCGATGGGCAACCAATGCAGCTGGCGGAATATAGGTGTCACGTGGGTGTACCTTGGCACACCCACCACAGCACGCGCAGCCGCATTTTGCACCAACTGGAGTCTCCGGATACTCTTCAAGGGTAGCCCCATGTAGAGCGCATTGCAATAATCCAAACGGGAGGTGACAAGGGTATGAGTGACCGTGAGTAGAGCCTCCTTCTCCAAGTATGGCCGCAATTGGTGCACCAGACGAACCTGTGCAAAGGCCCCCCTAGCCACAGCAGTAAGATGATGATCCAATTTTAGCTGTGGGTCTAGGAGGACCCCCAAATTGCGGACCTGATCCAAGGGAGTTAATTTCGCTCCCTCGAGAACCAAGGAGGGACAGTTGTCAAGGTCCTTAGGAGGCAATATCCAAAGCCACTCAGTCTTGTCGGGGTTGAGTCTGAGTCTGTTCCTCCCCATCCAGGTCCTAACATCGTCCAGGCACCGGCACATTACATCAAGTGCCTCACTGAATTGAGACGGGGTGGTAATGTACAGCTGGGTGTCGTCAGCGTACTGATGGAAACTCACCCCGTGTCTGCGGATGATCTCCCCCAGCGGTTTCATGTAAATGTTAAACAGGATGGGTGAGAGAACCAAACCCTGAGGCACCCCGCATGACAGGGGCCCAGGGGATGATCTCTGCCCTCCTGTTAACACCGACTGCATCCTATCGGCGAGATAAGAGGAGAACCACCGCAAAACGGTGCCTCCCACTCCCAACCCACCAAGACGATGCAGAAGGATACCATGGTCGATGGTATCGAAAGCCGCTGAGAGGTCAAGTAGCACCAGGATGGAGGAATTCCCCCCATCCCGGGCTCGCCAGAGATCATCCATCAGAGCGACCAAGGCAGTTTCTGTACTGTAGCCACGCCTGAAACCCGACTGATAGGTATCTAGATGATCTGTTTCCTCTAATAGCCGCAGAAGCTGAGCAGCCACCACCTTCTCCACAACTTTCCCTAAGAAAGGTAAGACGATAGTTCTTCAAGTCCGCTGGATCCAGGGAAGGCTTCTTCAGGAGGGGTCTCACCACCGCAACTTTTAACGGCTGCGGTACGGATCCCTCCCTCAAAGAAGCGATGACCACCGCCTGGATCCAGCCGTGTGCCACCTCCCTGCTGGCTGAAACCAACCAGGAGGGGCACGGGTCCAATAAATAGGTGGAAGCACCCATCGCCCCCACGGCTATGTCCACATCTTCAGGAGAAACAGGCTCAAACTCCTCCCACAACAGTGGACTAAGACTTGCCTCTGTCAACTCCATGGACTCTGCCCAGCCGGAGTCCAGGTTCAACCAGATCTGAGCGACTTTATCCGACAGAAACCTTGCAAGTGTTCTTCGCTCCCCCCTTTGGCAAGGAGGGAGCGAGTCACCCTAAACAAGGCGGCTGGGCGAGAATCTGCGGACGCAATAAGAGCGGAAAAATAAGATCGTTTTGCCGCCCTTATCACCACTAAATAAGACTTGATGTAGGTTCTTAATAGTGTTCGATCAGACTCGGTTTTGCTGGCCCTCCAGCGGCGCTCCAGACATCTCTTCTGGCGTTTCATCTCCTGGAGCTCCTCGGTAAACCAGGGAGCTTTCCGGGATCCACTGCCGCGGAGAGGTCGCAAAGGCGCAATTCAGTCTAATGCCCCTGATGCTGCGGTGTTCCAAGCAGCCACCAGGGAATCAGCTGAATTGTGTACCAGGGTTTCAGGTATTTCCCCAAGTTCCCTCTGGAATGCTTCCGGCTCCATTAGGCGCCTGGGGCGGAACCACCTAGTCGGTCCCGCCTCCCTGAGGGGGAGGAATGGAGCTGCGAAATCCAACCTCAGTAGGAAATGATCTGACCATGACAGTGGGGTGATGACTATGTCCCTTATCTTCAGATCATCTCTCCACTGCCCCGAAAGAAACACTAGGTCGAGCGTGTGACCACCCTCATGAGTCGGACCCTGGATTACTTGGGTCAGGTCCATGGTTGTCATGGAATCCATGAACTCCTGAGCTACCCCAGAGGTTTCGCCAGCAGAAGGCAAGTTGAAGTCCCCCAGCACCATAAGCCTAGGGAACTCAACTGCCAAGCCGACTCGAGCAGTTCAGGCAGGGCCTTACCAACGTAGCTGGGAGGCAGGTACGTTAAGAAAAGGCCCACCTGCACCCCTAAGTCCAACTTCAGAAGGAGCGTCTCACACCCAACAATCTCCGGGGCAGGGATCCTACGAGGATGCAAACTTCGGCACGTTATTATTGCCACTCCTCCCACCCCTTCCCTGGGGTCGAGAATGATGCTGCACTGGGAACCCATCTGGGCATATCTCGGAGAGAGCTACTCCCCCCTCCTGGCCCAGCCAGGTCTCAGTTATACATACCAGGTCTGCCTCCTCTTCTGTGATTAAATCACGTATCAGGGGGGCTTTGTTGGTGATTGACCTGGCATTAAGCAGCAGCATCCTGAGCCCAGGGCCCTGAAAACCCTGGTTGCCAGGAACTCGGGTTGAGCAAGATGGAACCACATCGGAGGGGCCGGAACAAGGGATCGCTTGTAAGCAGCGAGGTCTTATTCCCCGAGAGTGGCCCACCCCTCTGCTCCCGCCATATCTGCCTCTTCCCATTATGACCGAGATGTTCCGGCTCTCGTCCCCTCCAGAGGCCCCCTCCCCTCCCCCGCTGGTCCCCCTCTCTTCCTGCAGGCCATCCATACCATTCACACTGAGCCGGGTAAAAGAGCCGGACCCCACTCCGCTTCTGTATGCACACTCAGTGAAGGGGGTCCAGGCCTCGGTTCCCGACTCACTCATTTCATATTCTCAATCATATCCAATCACTTTCATAACCAACACACACCACTTCTAGAAAATAATTAAATAGTTAAAAAGCAGTAATCATTCACAACCAATCATTAAAATTTACACATTCAATTCCCACAATCAAATCCACACATCTACCATACAGACCCACACTACCAAGAGACGAAAATTTTAAAAAAAAGGGAAAAAAAGAAAAAAATATATCAACGTCTAGGGTGAAGATTACAATATAAAATAAGGAACCATTGATGTTAAGTAAAGTGCCAGAGAAAAAACAGCTGTGCTGGGTTTCAGGCCAACAAAAGATTGTCTGTTCCCCGTGATGACTATCGGGATAGTATGACATCCCACCTCGGAAAGGTCCTAGATGTTGAGGTTGATGGTCAGGTTTCTGATATGAGCAAAAGGCTGGAACAAAAGGTCCATTTCCCTTCATCTGAGTCCATCTGCCCCCTCCCACAGTAAAATCACAGAGTCGCCTACCATTCGCATTGGACCTACTTGTTCTGTTGTTAGAAGTTAGAAAGTTAGAAAGGAAGCAATGTGTTCTCTAAGTTAATTTTATTTCATTTTTTAAAAAATCCCAATTCTGATTTAACTTTCCCAGGAAGGTCTATTGTGTACTATATTTTCAATTCTGATTGTAAGTACAAAGGGTTGGGGGGAGAATCAATATTCACTATTAATTTGGGAAGCTGTAGCATTTGTCTGTCTGGACAATGGAGACATTCTTTTCTATCTGATCACATCCCACTGCCTGACACAACATGTAATCATTTGGCACAAAAATGTGCTGTCTCCTTTTCAAAATGCCATCCTTCAGAGTGAGGGGTGTATGGTGAATGGCTGAACTGAAACAAGAAAAGCACTTTTTAGAAAC
Organism: Diadophis punctatus similis; assembly: GCA_023053685.1. Lineage (NCBI taxonomy): Eukaryota > Metazoa > Chordata > Lepidosauria > Squamata > Dipsadidae > Diadophis > Diadophis punctatus. The sequence goes on from JALIGW010000004.1 coordinate 68,024,932, forward strand.
GTATCTGAGGAAACAGCAGTTTCCATTTAAATCTCATGTTGAGAAAACTCAGAGCCTCAGATCTATTATAAATTAGATTTCTAATAACATTTTAAAAGTTCATCAAAAATTTTTGATTAAGATTATCTGGAGTGATTTTTGTCTTCCCCAATTTTTTTAACTAGAGCTTCTAAAAGTGTTGGCAAAATTAACCTTAAAAATTAATAAGGATAATATATTTTTGTTTGAGATTTGTGATATCTTTGTAATATTTGTTTTATTGACATTTATAGACATTATAGACATTCTTACAGCAAGCAGCAAAACTATTACTCCAGCATCAGCCCTTCTCTAACAAAAAAAATATGCTTGAGATATTAGATATAGTGAACACCAGTATAAATTGATAACATTGCCACTTCCCAAATAACTAGAATTTTAGTCTCTACTGATATCTGCATTTCTCAGACCTTCTGATATAATTCTTACTTTTAAAGAGATTAACAGTATATTTTATTTTGAAGAAAAAAAACCTGTTAAATATTTAAATATAATTTCTTCATACAGTACTTTTTTAAACATAGATCCGTGCAGAAATAAACTGGCTCAAACTGAAAATGGCCAGAAATAGAGTAACAGAACTCCTAAAAATTTTAAGTTTCAGCTTTTTAAGCCTTCAACAATTAATTGCTTTATACGATTTTTCTGTCTTCTAACTAGTTGGGTAATTTGTCCTCGTAATTTTTCATAGCTAGTTTGGTGTATTGGTTAACTAACCAGGTTAGAAACTGAGAGAGAGTGAGTTCTAATCCTACCTTAGGCACAAGGTAGCCCTTAGGCCAGCCATTCTCCCTCAGCCCTAGGAAGAAGACAATGGCATATCACTTCTGAAATCTTGCCAAGAAGTCTGCAGGGACTAGTCCAGGCAGTCAACTAGAGTCAACACTGACTTGAAGGGAAAAACAAACAGAAAAACTAAAAAACAAACCTATTTTTGAAACTGTCAAGATGTTCCATTTGTTTCCACAACAATATACTATTACTTCTCATAGACATGCTTGTTTCAGTGAATGCAAATTCTAGTTTTGAAGAATACAAATCACTTTCCTCTCCATAAACATATCCACATTGTATTTTACATTGTTAACACAGGATCTGAGTACTTATCATTTATTTCAGAAGGAATAGAAGCACTGTACCCATTTGCATAGAGGAAACTCGTTTTTAGTATATTATTGTGTTTGCAATTCCAACATCTCATGAGAGCAGTTGTTATTATTCTCATTTTACCAATGAATAAAGAGGAACTGTTGGTAACCAAAGCTGTTTAGTTAATTTCAGTGATCACATAAAATATAGCCCATGATAGAAGTTTGTGGACCCCTCCTGCACATTATACACTACAGAGGTCTCCAACCTTGGCAACTTTATGAGGTGTGGACATCAAATCCCAGAATTCCTCAGCCAGCTATGCTGGCTGAGAAATTCTGGGAGTTGAAGCCCACACCTCATAAAGTTGCCAAGGTTGGAGACCTCTGCACTAGAAGACAAAATAGAAGTATCAGTAAATGACTATATCATCCTTATGAAATATAGAATACACTCATTTATAAAAAAAGAAATCTATATTTGTTTATATGATTTAAAAACGACATTATAAGTGTGCAACCTGAAGCCAGAAGGCCAAGTGTGATCTTTCACTGTGATTGCAGTTCTTGAAGCCTCTTTGTAATTTCTGCCAAGCTGAAAATGTTGGATATGGCAAAATGGAATAATTATTAAATATATAACAGTGATCATGTAACTGTGCATTTTAAAACTTTGTTGTAGTTATATTTAATTAAAATTAATTAAATTGAGTCCATGCTCAGATTTGTAGCTCTTGGCATTCAGAGTCCAAAGGTGGCTTCTGGATGGGGTAAAAAAGATAATTCATTACATATACACTGCATTACAATATTTAAATAATGCATAGACATTTTTGAATTGGTCATGATTATTTTTTGCTTTTCTATATTGTGTTAACAATAATGTAAAGTAAATGTCATTTTTATCTCCCTGAAGAAGAATATCTTGAAAACTTGTTGAACCATTGTTTGTACAGCTTAAAGATCACACAACTTTGCTGTACAACTTTTAGATCACAAACTTTTTTCTTTTGTCATTTTTACAATAGTAGGTTAAGGAAACAATGGCATGAATATAAACTTACAAAGTAAGCCTATGTTCTGTGGGCAAACATCTCATTAAGAATAATAATTATGTAAGAATTTCTTTTGACCTTCTCATATCATATGGCTGATCTTTTCCCAAGTTCCTAATCAAAGAAGGTCTCAAAAGAAAATATAATGGGAGATGATCAGATGGAATTAAGGATTCATAGGATCTTGGCCCACTGCACTGTTATCTAACATTGATACAATCAGGGTCCTAAAGTGTTCTAAAGAATAGGATTGCTCAGTTCATCACAGAGCAAGTTAGTAATGACCAAAATTGAAATGATTTAATTCTGATTCAGGGATACTGATTTGGGTCAAATACTGAAGTTGGTTTGTCTAATGCAATTTATTGAGCTAAGATTCAAAATAAGGTTGAACTAATTTCCTAGCTCACATCAAATGCTTCCTGTCTGTTTCTTCTACCATCTAATTTCCCTTTTTGTCTTGATAGTATACTACAAACTGGAACTTGCTGAAGAACAGATAGAAACACTTTCAAAGGAGTCAGCTTAAAATTATCCCTACATGTGGTTTGCTTAACTGATGATTAAAGCAGGGGTGTACAGGCATGTTTACTAATAGAATTAGAGGGTGTCTCCTCTTCCAAGGAGGACATTAGCATTGCAAAATTTTAAAAGGTGAGAGAAAAAGTTTCAATTGAATTTTAAGGAAGAGAAAGGAATGGAAGAGCAGGGAAGAAAGAAAGAAAGAAAGAAAGAAAGAAAGAAAGAAAGAAAGAAAGAAGGAAGGAAGGAAGGAAGGAAGGAAGGAAGGAAGGAAGAAAGAAAGAAAGAAAGAAAGAAAGAAAGAAAGAAAGAAAGAAAGAAAGAAAGAAAGAAAGAAAGAAGAAAGGGGAGGGAGGGAGGAAAAGAAAAAAGAAAAGACAAAAAAGAAATCAGATGTCATGACGAGAGAGCACAGCGGTTAGAGGCAGGTACTGCAGGCCACTTTAGCTGACACTGATCCGCAGGTCAGCGGTTCAAATCTCACCGGCTCAAGGTTGACTCAGCCTTCCATCCTTCCGAGGTAGGTAAAATGAGGACCCAGATTGTTGGGGGCAATATAAATATACATTGCTTACTGGTGTAAACCGCTTAGAGAGTGCTTGCACTGTGAGGCGGTATATAAATCTTACAAAATAAAAAATAAATAAAATTTGTCTCTGTAGTTAGGGGGATTTTAAAGGTTGGTTTAAGCCTCTTAAGAACATGCCTTTCAGGACTACAAATATGCTGGCAGGAAAATACTTTCTGTGATGTAATAAGTGACTGCCATTCTTCAAGTGATTGAGGATATTCCAAACTTAACAATAAAACACTAGCTAACATGGTCTTATTTTGGCTATGAGTAGAGAACATGCTTAATCCAAATTTGGCTGTCATTATTCCCAGAGTTAAAAAGTGGCTTTCTTTCATTTCTTACATGCCTTTTCAACAAGGCAGAAATAGTAAGGAACAGGAACATAGAGGAGACTATAGATTTGAGGTATAGTCAGTGCCCCCAATGTCTCTTTAATGTTAGGGAGTGTGCGGTGGCAAGAGATATTATGCCACTTAAAGCTAATCAATACATTCATGGGTTAGCTTTTAAAGCTGGGCTTTGAGATAACCGCTAATGTTCTCAACTGTATGTTGAATTGGAACTCTTAGATACATTTCTCTTACCTATCCCAAGTTTAAAAACAAAATTCAGGAGTGGAATACCATTTCATTGCAGAATTGAGCTCTTTGTTCCAACGTATGGCCATGATTCCTGATGAAAAACAGTATTAAGTGGGTGGAATTAGATTGCAGCAAATGAATATCTGTAAAATACACATTATTCTACAATGTAGAAGGTTTTGCCTTCCCCAGCAGTGTTTAATCCTTTGCAGAAGATGAGCTATATGACCTACACACTAGCAGGAAAGTGAATCCCTCAACTACATAAATTATTGTCAGATTTTTTTTTAAGTCAACATACTAATAAGATTTAAGTATTTGATTTTGATACCTGATGTGACATTTATTTGATATCTGATAGTATTTTATACTTGAGAAAACAACAGTGATAATAGAAGATAAGTTGCAAAAAGATATGATATTTGGCTAAAATATCCATCTTTTTGGACTGTTTCCAAAGGCTCCGAGTGTAGAGCACACTGCAGTAATCCAACTGTGTGATGATAAGAGCACAAGTAACTATCACCTGGGCATTCTGGCTGAGATAGGACTGCAATTAGCACACCAACTGAAGATGGACAAAGGCCCTCTTTTAAAGGGCCCATGAGTCCAGAAAGTCCCTTGAGTCATGGGGCAACTTCAAGAGAAGTGTGACTGTTGTTGCTAGATTGAGTCAATGTTTATTGATGAAAATTCAAATTTAGTCTTCAAAGAATTTCATGGGAGCTTGTATGTTCCATCCGATTCTGACAACCATCAACCACTGTCTTGGGGTGTCTATGGCACCTCCGTCTCAACCCAGGGTAGTAAAATAAATTTGAGTCATCAGTGTACTGGTTAAACTTAACCCCAAGCTGATATATGCCCTACCCCAAATTTCAAGTAACATGTGCAAGAAAACCAAACCCTGCAGTACCCCCCATTAGAGTGGGGACTATAGCTTCCAGTGCTGCTTTTCTGTGATTATTGATTGGAACTAGCCACTCAGATAGGAACTGAACTACTGTGAGGTGATGCCCTCCAATTTCAAATACTTAATAGTGGTTCAGAAAGCTATAATGGTTGATGCTAACCAATGTACCAAAAATGTAATAGGACCAAGATGGTCCTTTTTCCCATTACATTCCCTGTGTGGGCTCTACTAGAGCCAGTGTACCATTGCCACCCTGTGACTTGGTATGAACTTCAACTGGTATGAATCTAGATAATTTTTCCCTTAGTTTATTATGTCATTGAATACCCACTGTATTCTCTAAACAGGGGTAGGCAAACTATGGCTCTTTGAGGACCTGTGGACTTCAACTCCCAGAATTCCTGAGCCAGCCATGAATGCGTGGCTGGCTCAGGAATTCTGGGAGTTGAAGTCCACAGGTCCTCAAAGAGCCATAGTTTGCCGACCCCTGCTCTACAACTTCCCTTGAAAAAGAAATACTGGAGACCAGGGGTGAAATCCTCCCGGTTCGCCCTGGCCCGTCCTTCGGCGTATAGCCGATGGAACTGGTGGCGGTCGCGGCGCGGAGCTTCTCCCGCCCACTTTCCCGGCCCAGCTGAACGCCGCCATTCGGGTTATTTTTCCCTCTGTGCATGCGCGCGCATGCACAGAGGGGAAAATAACCGGAATGATTGTGGTCAGCCGGGCCGGGAAAGCGGTGATTGTGTTCAGCCGGGCCGGGAAAGTGGGCAGGAGAAGCTCCGCGCCGCGACCGCCGCCAGTTCCATCGGCTATACGCCGAAGGACTGGCCCGGGCGAACCGGGAGGATTTCACCCCTGCTGGAGACCATCAAAGTTGTCAAAAATAGCTGGATCCAGGATAGGGCTCCTAAAGAAGAGAATGCACTATAGCCTCCTTCAAAGAGTTATTACCAATCTCTCAGATTTAGCTATTTATGCTTTACTTGGCTACATGAAGGAGTCAGGAAGGGTGTGCATTTCAAACAGGAGAATCTGTTATTCTAAACATTTTTTTTAAGAAAACATACAACAAACTATCACCAATCAATCCAAATTTCCTGGTACACCCTAGTCTGTTCAGCTGGGAAATTCTTAGCCTATCCACCAAGGATTTCTCCATTCAGTACAATCCTAGGGGGGAAAAACCAGAAAGGAACATGTGCTGAATTTTAATTTAATTAGCCTTGTGTCAGGTAAGGTACCATAAGATAGTGACTATGTAATGTTTCTATGGAAAAATATTTTAATGACAATTTCCCTTGCTAACTAACTAAGCTAATATCCAGATGTAGAAAAGTGGCTTATTTTCATAGAATCATAAGGTTCATTTGACAACACCCTCTATATTTACGCTGATATAAATCCAGTTTCTTGAATAAAGTTTATTCCTTCAGTGTTATTTAAGTCTTCTTATATGTCGGTCCTGCTGTATTAAATAATTTCTTCTGCTTTAAATATGCCAAAGTCTTAATACCCTTTTGTTTACCTTATGTGCATAGAGATAGTTTGCTTGGTCCAGTATAAATAATGCAAGGCTATCTTAGGGCCTAATCATGTGATAGAAATTTTATTTTATACATAAAAGTTTTTTTGCATCTTTGTGTAATAATTTGAAGAGGTTATGGTACACACCTACCATCTTCATTGCTGGAATTCCTGACCTTTCTTTTTCTTTATATAGATTAAGACACCGGAGAAAAAACATTTTTTATGTATGTGATTTAATGGCTTATGAAATGTGCACTAAAATAAACATTCAGGCTTTGCAATGCCTCAACAAACTTCTCTGTTGCTGTTTCTCCCTGACAGCTTGATCACAACATATTCCAGACTTTTGTAATACACTTTTAGCAGAATGTGTTTTGGCAATTCCCCCCCCCCCACGTTCTTTCAATAGGTAACATTGTGGCTACAAAAAGTCTTAAAACAGCGGTTCCCAAGCCCCGAACACCACAGGTATACAGGACAGACTCTGCGAAGGGGGTGGCTCTCTCCGGGCAGCCGCCTGTCCCGGTCGTGCACGCCTTTCGCGAAGGGGCTCGAAAAGCTCCCAGAGGCAACACACGAAGCGAGCGGAGACCTCACCCGGATCTGGAGACTTGGCCCGGATGCCGCCATTTGGGTCCGTTTACCCTCTGCACATGCACAGCACGCTTTGCGCATGTGCAGCACGCTTTGTGCATGCGCAGAGGGTAAAATAACCCAAATGGCGGCGGCGGGGTGGGTCAAGGTGGGGGCGCGGGGGCGGAGTGTGGGGCGCGGCATTAGGAAGGTTGGGAACCGCTGTCTTAAAGGGAAGTACTAGCATTCTTCTTCAAGAGACACTTGAAAAGCATATGTTAAAGTTCAGTTGCTATATTTCTAGCACAGTAACCATTGGAAGTCAGAACATTTTGAGGACATATCATAAAACCCTTCAGGTAGGGAAAGGGTCATAAAACCCTTCAG
>JALIGW010000004.1:68037190-68277190 GCA_023053685.1 Diadophis punctatus similis
GAAAGAACTTTCTACCAACTTCTAAGTTGAGGTTTGTCCTCCTAAATAAACACTAAACTTTTTTTTTCTAGTTCCTCATTCTTGCCTTTCTCAGTGTTTTAAATCTCTGGATTGTAATTATATTGTCACATGCTGGCAGATTTCATCTCAAAAATCAGAGGAAACTGATTCTAAATCATGGAAGTTGTAGCTCTAGGTTCTCATGAACTTTCTTGAGGTTTCAGTTCAACCTCACTGCGGCCTTAAAATTTGCTGCTAAATTATAATTTTAAATATGACAAAAGGGAGAAATATTGGCCTTATAGGGGTCATCATAATATATACCACAATCACTATAAATATAGGTTATTTAATTTAAGCACAGTTTTAAAACAGAAGGCTTTATTTTGATGCCATTTGCCTACATTTTAGAGCAGAGTTTCTGCATGGTTTCTAAAAGGACAAATGCTGGGTTGATCTCTAAAACGTGGGAAATCCCATTATTAAAAAATCACATCTCTTTGCCCTGAAGTGTGATGCAATGTCATATCATAATGATGTTGGCAGAAATGAACTGGAGTAATCCCTAACTATCCTTAATAGGCTCAACAGCTAATGGCCCCTAGCCAAATATTGGCTAATCTAGGAAGTTAAGCAAGGTTGACTCTTGTTAGTACGTAGATTCATTCTGCCTGGGAATTCCTGGGTTAGACTAGGAAGTTGGGGGGGGGGAATCCCACAGAAAAAGCCGGTGGAAATAATCCCCTAATTCTGTCAACAAAATTGCACCAGTATTATCACCAGGATCCAAATTCAACTCTAGAATGTTTTCATTTTTCCTTTTGCTTTTTCATTCCACTAAAGATTCAGGAATGTCTGAATGTGAGATAAATCATCTGTATGCTTTCATATCCAGTTAAGAAAAACTACTTCGCAAACAGGAAACTGAAGGGTTTTATTTATTTTTTAAAAAAATGTCCTAGAAAATATCTTAACAAAAATCTAAGAAAGAAAGGTTGAGAAAATAGGGAACAAAAACATATTTCAGAAAAGAGAGAGATCAGTAGCATTTCTGTCCTAGTCCAGCAGTGAGTGAAGCCTACTTGTTGCATTCCAATCAAGGAATACATAGCCAGAGACAACTTCAATCACTCATTTGGTTGTCACTTAATTACAGGACTCTGCACCCTCTGAAGTTTTTGCTTAAAGAACTATTCTAAATTATATCCTTTTCTAAGTTGCTCCTCTTGCTATGGTGCCTGCTTTTCTCCTTTCTACTAAATAAATCTTACTGCTTTTTATTTCTCATACATTACTAGATGAACACCGCCCTGCCTCGTTTCTGGGGACTTGAGAGCTGGAGGGCACACTAGAAAAATTTTGGAACTCTATCCAGAGCCACTATCAAATGTTCTAGCTACAGCATATCATTGCTAGTGCTTGGAGCTTGGGAAGAGATTTCCTGTCAAGTGATTTAATTCTGCGTATGGCTGAGCACTTCTTCCTAAACTAGGCCTCCTAGCAGTTCCCAGTCCATCTTTTACGGTAGTATTTGTACCTTTTAGATAATATTCAATAGTCCAGATATCTGGACAGCTGGTCCAGATGTCTAACTCAGTCCTGTTCCATATGCCATCCAGTCACATGTTTGAATCTAAATTAAGCTTAATGAGCTCTCTTTTTCCTCTTCCTATATAACATTGTAAGTCTGGAAGTGCCACATTCCTGACCTCTGATTAAACAGCAAACTGAACACGCAGACAAGTCCATGCAGCAAAAATAATTACTTTAGAATTTTTTACATATTTTTTTACATCTAGGTCATTCCTTGTCCCCAGTTCCAACAAGGTAGCTTCACTTGTTTTAGATTTAACTTCACAATCAGGCCAGCAAAGTTGTTTAGATATGTTAAATCCAGTGGTGGGATTCAGCCGATTCGGGCCGGTTCAGGCGAACTGATAGTTAAATTGCTGGCTGGCCCAGCCCCTCCCTGCCCCTCCCCTTCCAGGAGTCCCCATGAGCCCCATTTTGGCTCCCAGGAAAGTGCAGGGAGGCCTCCTAGGCCCAAAATGGGGCATGGAGGGTTCAGGCCCCCCCATGACCCGTTTTCGCTTCCAGGAGGCTTCAGGGAGGTCTCCTAGGCCCTCAAAGTTCCTCAAAGTTCCAATTTATTAGAGATGTCATGTTGGCACCTCTGTGAAAACCCAAATCTGAAAGCTTCCAGGTTTTCCCCACCCAGTTGAAAGTTCGCAACCCTGCCCCACACCCACAAGCTCATCACATGGTCCAATCAAATCTTCACATTCAACTGGATACAATCTCCAGGCAGGTACAGGCAATTGTCCTTGAGTAAGGAATTTTGTTATGACTAAGTTTCTACTGCTCCAACAAAAAAAAACACCCTCCCAATTTCCCAGGCTGAAATCTGTGGCAGTTAGGGGGGTGCAGGAGGCCCAGTGTCATACCCCTGGCCATGCCCACCACTGCCACGCCCACCCACCCAGTCATTAGGGCAGAGAACCGGTTGTTAAATTATTTGAATCCCACCACTGGTTAAATCCCCTTAATTCTTCTGTTATCGGAATACGTTGACTGTCAAGGGCAAGCTACATATTACATCGGAATCCCATTAACTATAACCTTTTTTGATTTTGCAAGTTTAGTTATTAATGGAAGAGGATCTTGGGATAGAACCACAAGAGTTACAGGAGAATGAATACTTTGCCACCAGACACAGTAGCCTTGGCCAAATTGATCTTCTTGCTGAGATAGACAAAGAGCAAATGTTCTGCAGAAGATTTCATTGTTTATCTTTAGAATTGAAAAGAACCTTATTCCGAAGTCATGGAGGGCTGTTGCCAGTGAGATCCAAACCCTTTTTGCTGTTTTAACAACCCTCCCTTATTATCTTGCCAAAACTACATTAGCCAATTACCAACCATGGGGGGATGCAGTTTCCTAGGGACTTCCAGCCAATATGACGTGTTAAACTTTTGGAGAATTTTAGTGTGCCTTAAACTACATTATCCTGAAACCAAACCAATCCAAATAGAAATAGATATCCTGGTTTTGTTTTTTATAAGGAAAAATATATTTTCTTCTCTTTCATGTCATGACACGATTATACCACTCTCTTACTGAGAAGATAATTGTTTTTAAAAAAGATTGCAGAGGCAAAAAGTTGAGTTGTTGTCAGCACCTATGGCTGATCTCAGAAAGTGAGACTGGATCAGATCTAGTTGATTTAAGGATGAGTGACTATCAAGAAATCATAGAATTGTGGGAAAGATTGGAAAATCCAAAAATATCCTAAATTAAGGCAAAGGCATGGCAAAGTGGTTATTAATCCATGAAATTGCCAGGAGTCATATCAACTTTCATTGTGGAAAGACTACTGAGCTAGATGGAACAGACTTTTTTTCTTTCTGTGGTTAACAAGAACTTGCGGGATTTATAATAGGTCCCCATCTCCTTAGAGCAAGTAGACAGTGTTTGGTTTGTCAAAGGAACAGATTTAAGATAATGTGGTACATCAAGAAAGTTATATCTAGGGTGTTTTATCACCAGTGGCCTATTAATGCCTTTACACTGTACTGTAGATAGATTTGTGACCCAGAGCAGAATATTCATAGAAATAAATTTTATTTTATTTATTTATTTATTTTGTGAGATTTATATACTGACTCACAGTGCAAGCACTCTCTAAGCGGTTTACACCAGTAAGCAATGTATATTTATATTGCCCCCAACAATCTGGGTCCTCATTTTACCTACCTCGGAAGGATGGAAGGCTGAGTCAACCTTGAGCCGGTGAGATTTGAACCGCTGACCTGCGGATCAGTGTCAGCTAAAGTGGCCTGCAGTACCTGCCTCTAACCGCTGTGCCACCTCGGCTCTTTTACATGCTTTCCAGTGAGCGATACTTAATGCTACTAAAATACTCATTTAGTTAAATGCTTCACTGGAAACCAGAACTGCATTGTCATGTGAAACTACCATTAAGATTCATTTGGGACATATTTAATATATATTCAAAAGCAGGGAAGTTTTATTGTGCATCTGTGTTTGAGGGGAACTAGATGATATTTTTCATGTATGCAAAATGTTACACTTTAAATATTGTCCTATCTATTTAAGGGGCAAACAATACATTGTCATAATAAGACACATTTATCTTCTCAAGTTTGTGTGAGCTTATAACTTTGGGGAGCTATTTATCATCATCAGAGTTTATGAAAATCCTTTGTAGCTTTGCCATAAATCACAAGACAGGAGGATATGTATTACGTCTATTTAAACAAGAGCCCTTGACTGGATTCTCTTGGGAACTGAGTCTTCTAGTGGTAAGAAAATTCTTTGACATCTCATACACAGTGCAACATGAACAATATATTATTCAAGTTGCCCACTAAGACCTATTTTTGATGGCTCTGGTACTGGGGCCAATGAAGAACTTTCTCACTCAAACAAGGCTCTACAGAAATTCACCATAATCACTTCTGCTTCTTACAGCAGCCATCAGCTATTTTACTAAAATACAGCTTAGAATGGAGGTGTCAACAACCTTCTTAGCAATTGACCAACTGCCTCCCATAGGTGTTTTGGAGAGTTGACTAGTTAGCAAAGAGAAAAACATGTTAATGAAGAATTCTTCAGCAAAACAAAAGCATCTTGTCAAATATAGTATTGAAAACCACATTTCAGTATAATTAATGAATTAATTCACCTTATTACCCACTCTTTAACAAACACAACAGCTTGAAATAAATAAAAATCTCCTAAAATCCCAATAACATTGGCCTATAAAGCACCAGACACACACAGAAAACACAAAGAGATTCTAGATTTTATTTTTATTACATAAGAAGCTTACAGAGTATAGCAACCACAAAACCACACCTGTTAGCAGAACCCTCCTCGTTTCGAGACTATATTATCAATATACCAAGCTTGCTTTACTTAGACAAGAAGCCATATCAGATCCTACCATTGTCTGCCTGCATTTTAGCAAATTTTACATTGCCCTAAGGGAGCTTGCACACACTTCCTTTCAACAAGCACAATAGGATTTGTGTTTCCCCAGGCTTGCCTCTAGCAGAGTTCTTGAGTTGCTGTCTAAAAGGTTTTATTAGTAATTCACCTCAGGAAAACACTGCTTATTTCTATGCCTTCACAACAGTTTGTGGAACTGAATGTACCTAATGGGCATATTAAAGACTTTTGTTAGGGCCTTCCAACATCCATGCTCTAATATGTTTCTCCTTTCAACATTCACATTCAGTAGAAGGAAATCCCTGATCTTGCCTGAAAACATTAACTCAGATTGCTTGTAGCGGTTAAAACAAACTGTAGTAACATTAAAAGAAGAAGCTTCTTATTTCGTGTTATTGCTGTCCACTTAAGAAAGTAGCTCACCAGGTGGAAACACCTAGCTCAAAAACTCAGAAGAGATGGCCCAGATAAGTACTTTGATGGTGGGGCTGATTGTTAACTCCAGGGACTGTTAGCTAGACTGTAAAGTTAAAATAAAAACAAGAAATTCCTATGATAAGGCATTGGCAAACCACTTCCAATTGCTTAAAAAAAAATCTGCATGAAAATTGAGCTTGACATGTGGATGTCTCTACTTTACTCTGTCTAAGAAGGCACTGTCCGGTTTAGCCCTCCAATTCAAGGATGGCAGGCAGCATGATCATTTAATTTAACTGATCTCTATTACTCTGAACTACTTCTTTACCATCTGTTCTCCTGTATAATTATGAAAGTTAAGAAAAGAGAACACTTTAACACTGTCATAGCTCAGATGGCTAATATAAAGTCACTTTAAATGTACGCTCATTGTCTATACCAGGCGGAATCCATCGGCGATGTTGGCTTCGTGATTTATATGTGATTTGAAATAATTGGAAATGTGTGTCTTAGATTCTGTCTTTATTAAAACCCACTTTGTCTGCAGAGCTCAGGACTTCATTGCATAAATATTCTTGGACCTGTGTTGCTTTAAAGAAAGTAGATGCATATGTTAGTAAAATGGGAATGCCTTCCTCTCAATCACTTTTGGGTTATTTGTTTAGCCTCTTTATCAAAAAAAAAAAAAAAACCTAGCTTATTGAAACATGTGAACTCTAACCCTATATTTCCTGTTATTTAATGGATAGCAGTACAATTTAAATTTCCTCTCCTAGGATCAATTATTTATTATTTTCTAGCACCATTTAATTAGAATATCCTGAGGATGAGGGTGTATGTGCATTGGAAGTGGGATGGAAGGAAGAGAGATTGACTAACGTGTGTTTGTATGTGCATTTAAATTCTTATATTCACTTACATTTACTTTTTAACCTCTGGCATTAAGAAATTGTTTAGGGCTCATTTTAAAACTTCACATAGCAGCTAAAGCATTCCTTATGACAATGAGCAAAGGTAGCTGTTCAGAGAGCTGAGTGATGGCACAACAGGCACTTCCATCTAATAAACATAAATCAATAGCATGTGTTCTTCAACTGGGTGAATCAGAACCATTTCTGGACTTCCGAAGGGAACCCTTCAAAGTGATTCTTTCTTCTTTCAAAGAGCTCTGAGGGGTGAATTGAGTATCTAGAGCAGCAAAAACAGATTTTCCTTCATGCTCTGGGTGATTCATCATCAAACAATAGCATCAATCCTTTGGGTCAATAAGAGGTTGTAGAAGATAGATCTACTGCAGCCTTCCAAGAAAAGAATTGGAAAATGAGCTTTACTTCATCCTGAAAAACTCTCAGAATTTTTTTTTTTTTGTCATTTGACACCAATTACAGCGATCAGGGTTAGTGATGTTGGTAACAGCAGGTTTCCCCTCTCATTTCTTTCCTCAGAATTTACACTATGCCATGGAGGATGAGATAGCGTTTGATCTTCTGATATTGACAGGTATCTCCCCACCCACCCCCGTGGAATTTCATTTTCAGCTTGAAATGATAATCTTCCATTTTATTTCCCATTCTCCTTTCCTCTGCAGCAATTCATATTCAGTAGTGTAAAATAGCAATAGCAATAGCACTTAGACTTATATACCGCTTCATAGTGCTTTACAGCCCTCTCTAAGCGGTTTACAGAGTCAGCATATTGCACCCAACAATCTGGATCCTCATTTTACTGACCTCGGAAGGATGGAAGGCTGAGTCAACCTTGAGCCCGGTGAGATTCGATCTGCCAAACTGCTGGCAGCGTGTGATCAGCAGAAGTAGCTTGCAGTACTGCACTCTAACCACCACACCACTGTGGCATTCATAAAACTGACATTCATAAAACTGAAAGGGCGATTTCCAAGTACTCTACAATGGAAAACTGATGCCAGATCCATTTCTCCCAGAGGTGGGATGAAGATGGGCAGTGTTTCAAGATATAAATGTTGTTTCAATGAGAATATTTCATTTGGTTATAACTAGGATGCCTACTAGGTACTAATTAAGAAAACATGTGCTTTGTCGTCATTATTTTCCAACAAGTTTCTTCAACCAATTTCTGCATCAGTTAATTTTTTTTTTATGTGCACAGGCAACTTTACATTTTTATGTGCAATTTTCTCTTTCATGAACTTTTCCACCAATATACCGTACTTTTTGGAGTATAAGACGCACCTTTTTCCTCCCTAAAAGTGGCTGAAAATTTGGGTGCGTCTTATACTTCGAATGTAGCTTTTTTCCAGCCCTAACTAGGTGCTAACAGATCTTCCCAGCTCTTACCTTGCAGGCTTTTTCATTGTTACTCTCTCCAAAGAATGTTTTTCCAGCCCTAAGTCTTTGCAGGGTTTTTTTTCATTGCTCTACTTGCTCTGAATAAGTTTTTTTCTAGCCCTAACCAGGTGCTAACGATCTTCCCAGCTCTTACCGGCTTGCAGGCTCTTTCATTGTTACTCTCTCAGAAGAATGTTTTTCCAGCCCTAAGTCTTTGCAGGGTTTTTTTTCATTGCTCTACTTGCTCTGAATAAGTTTTTTTCTAGCCCTAACCAGGTGCTAACGATCTTCCCAGCTCTTACCGGCTTGCAGGCTCTTTCATTGTTACTCTCTCAGAAGAAGGTTTTTTTAAGTCCTAACCAAGAGATAAAATAATGTGCTGAAGCTGACCAGACTAAGGATGCTAGCCAGATGAATACCTGGTAGGCAGATTGTTTTCCCCTATTTTCCTCCCCAAAAACTAAGGTGCATCTTATACTCCGGTGCGTCTTATACTCCGAAAAATACGGTATGTCATATTTTTGTCCACTAGGAAGACATATATTTAAATGCAGACAAAACTAAGTTCTTCTCCTTTTCTAGTTGTGAAGTTGGTTGGCATTCTATCCTCCTGTGAATTGTACCAGACAGTAGAGTGAGACAATTGTGACAACTATATTAACACCCTGGCACATAAAACTAGAATACCACATGGCTCTTCAAAAAAAAAAAAAAATCCCAATAAGCTTTGGCAGACAGAAGCATCAAAGAGACGTCCTTTAGATGCTGTTCAGAGAACAGAACAATCTCTGATATCGGCTACATTTAGCTTGGAACAAAATGCTACCATGTGGTCAGATTGTTCTCACTTTCATTTTCAATAACATTTTGATTATGTGGGTCTGCAATTTATCACCAGCACAAAACAGCAGCATCAAATCAGATGGAAAAGTTCATTTAGGGACATTTGTTTCTGCTTATATCTCTCCTTTCCTTTGTCGTTAAAAAAGAGAGTTATACAGTATACAGTGACAAGTCATGGAGGGAAGGATGGAAGAAAAAGTAGGATCTTCTGAAATATTGCTGATGATTAGCAAATGTTTTTGACCACTGATGCTCTAACACAGTGTTTCCCAACCTTGGCAACTTGAAGATGTCTGGACTTCAACTCCCAGAATTCCCCAGCCAGCGAATGCTGACTGGGGAATTCTGGGAGTTGAAGTCCAGACATCTTCAAGTTGCCAAGGTTGGGAAACACTGCTCTAACATTAGTCTGAAAAGCCTCATCTCACCCCTGAATTTGATTGCTGGGGGGGGGGGGAGAACCACATACTATATATATTTTCGGGAAAAAATCTAATATTTGTATGAACAGACTTATGGTTTTGGTACTATTTTGAAGCATTAATCAGAAGGAGAAAATGTTGGTGAAGGCCAAAGGGATATACAGACACATCATATTACCAACTTAACATTTATTGATTTTGCCTGGCTTTCAGGCAGTTCACTCAAATCTAAAATAATACTTTCCCACCTGCATAAATTGCACAGTCTTCTTAACAAGATTTATTGAAGTGAAACCATATGGTTATAAGAATTTCAGGAACTGTATTGTTTTCTATTAGATCAGATTGATTGCCTAAGATGTTAGTGTTATGATTTTTTCTTCATTGTTTTATTGCGAACTGCCAAGAGGGGGAAGTATTTTTACTGGCAATGGTTAAGATTGCAGGTATCTATTTATAGAACTTTCTTCTGAATCTTTATCACCTTGAGAACCAGCCCTTACAGATTGATTGGCAGAAAAACAAATCTTTAGAGTATTTGCTAGGCTTGAGGTGGGAGCCAGGGATTCTAAGGTCAGAAAAGCTATGTAAACATAGATCAACTGCCAGAGCTTCAAGGTCACCACACAATTCACCACTACCAATCCATTAATTCATGGGATGGGCAGGAGATTGAAACAATAAATTTAAATTACTAAGGGCATAAAAATCATTTGTGCTTTCTTACTTGCAGTGGGCAATTTATTGTTTTGTATGGCTTCATTATTATATGCAATAAAGATTCTAATCTAGGCAACTTGAGTATCTATTGCCAAGATTAGTTGAGCTAAGCTGTGATGTGTCAAGAGATCTGTGATTTACCACCAAGGTTGGGAAACCTCTTAGCACCTCTATATGAATTAGAACTGTTACCAATCCTGACAACTTCCAAACCTATGGATTTCAATGTGTAGAATTTTCTAAAATAACCACATTGGAAGGAAAACTGGGAAAATTCAGCATGTTATCTACCCTGATTGGGAATTATTAATTTGGAGAAAAGGTGCTTAACCTTTTTGTGCTATAAAGGTGAAAATTATAGACTCCCGCTCAGAAGTGGGAGAGAGAGGGAGAGGGAGGGAGGGAGGGAGGGAGGGAGGGAGAGAGAGAGAGAGAGAGAGAGAGAGAGAGAGAGAGAGAGAGAGAGAGAGAGAGAGAGAGAGAGAGAGAGAGAGAGAGAGAGAATAAAAAGATTTATTTGTTTACAGTACATATTGCCTATTTATTTAAAATAATGTTGGCATTCTGCAAATATTATCTCAGAATGCCTTGGTTAGATTTATATGTTCCATGCTTCAAATTCTGTTATTAGTGCCTACTGGGAATAAATTTAAAAAAAAAAACAAGATAATCAGTGCAATATTTTCTTCAAAGTTGTGTAATCATTTCAAGGAGGTAGCAGAAGTATTTGCAACACTTTAAAAAAAAACCTATTCAAATACTGTTGCAATAATTGGAGTTCTCTATATAATTTTATAGTTTCTCATGTCGTCTTGGATCAAGGTAAAATGAAATTACTCACAACCAAGAAGTTAATGTTTACACTCTTTCATTAAGCACAGGTTTGAATTATGACCAAATGCTTTAGACCGTTTCAGAAATATAACACCAACCATACTTGGTGTTAAGATGAAATGGCATTCCCCACGGACATCCAGATTTATAACCATGTTGATATATGTACAGTTCCAGTAGTCACAAGTAGCAGAATCTGAAGCATGGAATTTCATGTAATGGTACATTTAATGGAGCCCTTCTAAGTATTTTTGTTGGAGCTGGGTGACTTAATACAGGAAGGCTCCATCGGAGGGAGAGGAGTATTAGCCCATTACAGTTTATAAGTCCTGTTTCTAGAGCGTTTACATGTGCAAAGTTGATCCACAGGATAACTGTAGAATGTTCAGGAAGGTCAGTATCATCAACTTCATCATCATCATCAAATGATTTCATAATTCAGAACCACTAGGTCAGTGATGGCAAACCTACGGCATGCGTGCCACAGGTGGCACACGGAGCCATATCTGCCGGCACGCGAGCCGTTGCCCTAGCTTAGCTCCAGCACGCATGTGTGCACCAGCCAGCTGATTTTTGGCTCACGCGGAGACTCTGGGAGGGCATTTTCGGCTTCCGGAGGGCCTCCGGGGGAGCGGGGGAGGGCATTTTCGCTCTCCCCAGGCTCTAGGGAAGCCTCTGGAGCCTGGGGAGGGCGAAAAACGGACCTATTGGGCCCACCAGAAGTCAGGAATTGGGCCATTTCCGGCCTCCAGAGGGCCTCCGGGGGGTGGGGAAAGCTGTTTTCGCCCTCCCCAGAAATTGAATTATGGGTGTGGGCACTCGCGCATGTGCGATAGCGCTCGCACACACGCTTTCGGCACCTGAGGAAAAAAAGGTTCGCCATCACTGCACTAGGTCAATCATCTTATACATTGGCTTTTATGCAATTCCTTGAAATAACTTAGTTGTGGCGCATCACCTTTACCTAACAGCATCAACAATGAAGTAGTTTTTAAGATGGCAAAGTTACACAAAGCAAAATTTAGAATAGATTCTTCTATATACAGATGTACAAATTCCTTGAATTGTTCCTTGTGAGTGTCAGTCTTTCTCTTGGGCAATGAAATACGCAATCGTAGAAGAATAGACCCAGTCAGTTTTGAGATTTCCAATGGTCAAAATATTTACTGAAATTCATGTGAATCTGCTGCAACATGGGTTTTTAAAATAACAGCCTGGATATTATATTTCTGGCATGAATGAACATTTGACTCAGTCTCGTGCAAAATAGCATTGCAAGTGATGCAATGCAATGTGTTGATCTAGTTCACTGTTTGCTTATACGCTTACTTACTTCATTCATAAATCTGTATTGGTGTCATGAAAGGACAAAGCTAAATTTCAGAGTACAGGTTTTTAATATGCCTAGCACATTCTTTCCCACTTTCAGCACTGCAGCTTTGACCATTAGTAATATTGCCCATACTCCACCCTGTCAGAAAAATGCTCACAAGTCTTCTCAGTCTTGATATCTGCTCTAAACTGATATTTATACATACTCTTCTATAATTAAATAATTACTTTAATATGAGCTTAGTGTGTAAAGACAAAATGAAATGTTTTTGAAGTACTGCAATTAGGAACATAATTTTGTTATTTTCTTTCCACCTTGATTGGTCTTACAACCCTTCCTTTCTGTCACCTTTACAAACAAACTAGGTAAGGCTTTCTTTTCATGTAATGCTATTCTAATTATGCTCCTTATTAGAACGGACATAGTCTAGGTATACTCTGGCAAAACTCTGATCATAATCTAGTTCCAGCAGTTGAGTAATTCCCCCGGTTTCAGTATGAAATAGTTGGTAAACCAGTGAAACTACGAGTCAAAACTTGCTGCATTGGCTCATCTTCAGGAAAGCTGTTGGTGGGAAAATGCTCAGAGAACAGCAAACTGACAAACTGTCCTTTTGCTTGGCATAAAGCGATTTCCTACTGGTAGCTTGTCTTGCAGCAATGTATTTAACTGCAGTGAAGCAAATATCAAAAGCTATCATTCCACCCAAAACTACAAATGGAGTTCTTTAAGAGGCCTTGAATCTGCTGGATTCCATGATCAAAGACTTGGCTTAATTGCCAGTACTAGTCTCAGTCTTGTAAAAGCCATGGTTTCTCCCACATAAAAAAAAAAGAGGCAGGTACTGCAGGCCACTTTAGCTGACACTGATCCGCAGGTCAGCGGTTCAAATCTCACCGGCTCAAGGTTGACTCAGCCTTCCATCCTTCCGAGGTAGGTAAAATGAGGACCCAGATTGTTGGGGGCAATGTAAATATGCATTGCTTACTGGTGTAAACCGCTTAGAGAGTGCTTGCACTGTGAGGCGGTATATAAATCTCACAAAAATAAATAAATAAATAAATAAATAAATAAATAAATAAATAAATAAATAAATAAATAAATAAATAAATAAATAAATAAATCCTTGTGATAAAACAATAATGGCACATTTACCCATTTAATGTCTATTTTTCTTAATGTATCATCTTAAATGAGTATCCTCACAAATTGTAACAGATTTAATTGCTTGACCTCATACCCCTGAAGTACATAAGGTGTATAACTGGGATTCAAGATGGCACGTGGTTGGCTAATGTGAAACTTCATTATTTCGCATTTCTCCGCCAAATAATATGATACATTGACTCAATCACCCAATGACGCAACTCAGACTCAGACTTCATCCCATTCTCACTTGTTTACAACTTCCATTGCAACTTGTAACTTACAAATCATGATATTCCAGTTTGGAGTTTAATCTTACTTATTTAGGTATTATACTTCCATCCCACTATTCCTCCAAGAATTAAAGGTGGTTATAGATAACATCTCTCCCTTTTTAGTATCATGAAAATTTTATGCTCCACATTGAGATGTAAGGATTTAATGAGTCTCATGACTAATTTGGCATTTGAAGTAGATTCTCTCCAGTCCCAACCCAGTTTTAATCAAAGTAGTTCCATTTTTCACATATCCAAACAGAATCTGTAAAAAAAAATGTGCTGTTCTAAATTTGCTACATTTATATCCCTTGATTTGGAATTCTATGAACACCCCTGTGCATTCAAACATACAAGGAGCTCCTTCTAAGAATGAAATTTCTTAAGTCCTTTAATAGAGGTTAGCATGCACATCATGGTTTTTATTTATTTATTTATTTTTATTTGTCAAGCTTAACAGATATAAGTATAAACATGATTATGAAATGGATACGAATAAAAGGGAACATTAGGACAGGGATGGTAGGCACGTTGGTGCGCTTATGCACGCCCCTTACAGGGGCGCTTATGCACGCCTCTTAGGAATGGGAATTCAACATACAGCAGAACTAGAGTTCTGAACCCCAAATTGATCACTATATTATAAGGGTAACGTGGTCAGAGAGAACTGCAATGGGATATAAAAGGCAATCAATAATTGAATCAATGCCAGTTTGGAATGATTTCAAATGCATAAAATGATTTAATATTTCCCTCTCCTTAAAATTTAATTTTAAATTTGTTTTTCCCTCCCTTTAATTGGGCCATTCTGGCCCAAGGTGGTATGAAAAGCAAATAATATTTTTCCAGGTATAGCCAACAAGATAACATTATTACCTTCATGAATGTTATATGACTAAAAGTATTTGCTTTCTCAACAATTGCTCACTTTTGTTATATAGTATCACAAACAAGATTACTCAGTTATAACAGTGTTCTGGTGAAGCGTATAAAGAAGAAAGAAACAAATCAACAATGCAAAATGTTTGCTTATAAGCAACATATGTTCAGATCATAGTTCATTAAATAAGAATCATTTGCTAAAAATCTATTACACTGCAAGTAAACACCATTCAAATTATGCTTCCTACTTGGAACAAACTATCATATCCCAAACTTAAGAATATTTAAACAACAGAAGATTGAGATAAATTAATGTTTCAAACATAACTTCAAACTATATGTTTAATTAAAATATTTGTATAGACTTAATCTTTTAAAATCAATTTCCAATAATGCTACTATTGAAGGACATTTGTTCATTATTTAAAAAAAACATAGCAAGGCAATCATAAAGTAGATGCATTGTTATTTTCTGTACTAAATAACCCAAAGTCAATCAGAAGTTAGTCACCAAACCCTTTACCAACTTGTACCAGTTGGAGTCTCCGAATACTCTTCAAGGGCAGCCCCATGTAGAGCGCATTGCAGTAGTCCATTTTACATTTTATTAAATGTAAAATTAGATAAAATTGTCATTTTTCATATTTTTCATGGGCTATTCCTAGTAAAAACAATTCTGGTGTTTTTTCTATATTTCTTCCTAGTATTTCTTCAAGCCATGTCTGCACCTTGTTCCAATACATCTTTGCTTTGTTGCATAGCCACCACATGTGATAATATGAACCTTTTGCTAATTTGCATTTCCAACATTTTGGTGAGAGCTTTTTATCTATTTTCGCAATTGTGTTGGTGGGATGTGCCACCTATAGAACATTTTGTATACATTTTCTTTGTATGTAGTGGCTAATGTCAATTTTTTATTCCCACTCCATAAGTTCTTGCCATTTCTCTAACTTGATATTATATCCAAAGTTTTGCGCCCATTTGACCATTGTTTCTTTGACTTGTTACTCTTCCATTTTGTATTCTAGTAAATGTTGATAGATTTTCTTTATCAATTTATCTTCTGATCCCAAACAAGCCAAAAGGACCTGGCCATAAAATGTTCTTAAATGTTGATTTTTGCACGCATGATAGAGACATCACTAATGTGTATCAATTTTCTTGTCTTTGTGAATAATATAAGATTGTCAAATTAAAAACTAACATACTGCCTTATGCAACATCTGAGTGTCTTCCGAAGAAAATGAGTATGATAATGTTAGCCATTAGCTGAGACATATTCAAACTAGATTACTATAATGCACTGAATATGGGAACCACTCTATGGATATATGTTGGAAACTGTATAGTGCTAATCTATATCTTTTCATAATTTCCACTACATGCATTCATATGGTGCCTGCTCCCTAAGACAGATTTTCTTCACAATCATATAAGATTTGTTTTTAGTAGGACTCACTCAACAGATCCTTCTTTTCTTATGCAGTAATAATATTCCAAAGCTAAAAATGGTTGAAAAATGCAACTCATTCTCTTGCTGTAACATCTTCATTGGCAAACATCTACTACTATCGTTATTAGGATTCTCTGGAAAATTAAAGTAAATAAAGCTAAACAAGCAACACACCTATGCATATTTACTCAAATTTGCAAACATGTAATATATCTTGCATGGTTATTCCTAGGAAAATGTTCTTAGGAATTCAAGAAAAACTATTTAGAAGACTAATCGCCCCGACTCTATCCTGAATAGGAACTACAGTTCATAAAAAAAGACGTGTTTATATTTCACAGAAACAATTGCATCATTTATTTGGTTAATAGCCTAGCATTTTAGATAATTATATTTTATTCAGTAAGGCATTGTTAAAAAAATTATCTAATGTTGGATGACTGAATAATTTGATTATTCCACCAGACTTGAAATACTGGGATTAGACAATTTACAACTACGTCGCCTCCGATCTGATCTAAATGTAGTTCATAAAATCATATATCAAAATGTCCTTCCTGTTAATGACTACTTCAGCTTCAACCGCAGCAATACACGAGCACGTAATAGATTCAAATTAAATGTAAACCGCTCCAAACTCGACTGCAGAAAATACGACTTCAGCAACAGAGTGATCAGTGCCTGGAATGCACTACCTGACTGTGGTTTCTTCCCCAAACCCCAAAAACTTTAACCTTAGACTGTCTACAGTCGACCTCTCCCCGTTTCTAAGAGGTCTGTAAGGGGCGTGCATAAGCGCACCACTGTGCCTACCGTCCCTGTCCTACTGTCCCATTGTCCTCTTTTATCGTTACTTTTTACTTATGTTTATACAAACTACTACTATCCTATACAGTGAACCCTCGCTATATCGCGGTTCACCTTTCACGGTCTTGCTGCTTCACGGATTTGCATCGTGCATTGTGTTCTGCATTCTGATTGGCTAAACAGTCTCTCCACTTCTTCTGATGCAGCGGCTCAGTCAGAAGAACAGTGAAATACACATGAGTCACTATTTGTCCTACTGTACTTTGTATTTTTTTTCATAATCATTTTTCATTTTCTCCCGTTCTAATCCAATGACTCGGGTCGCAGTGGGGCGGTGCTGATCTCCGCAATTTGAAGCCTTCAGTTCGTATTGATGATTAAAATTATTATTTTACAGTACAGTAGTTATTTGTAAAAAAAAATGTTTATACAGTACTTTTATTTGTTAAACAAATGCTTGGGCCTGTAAAAAGGTTTTGTTCTTTGGTTTCCATGTATTATGGAGTATTTCATTGTATAATAATTGTAAAAAAAAATAAAGGTTACTACTTCACGGATTTTGCCTATCATGGGTTCTTTTTGGAACGTAACCCCCGCGAAAAACGAGGGTTCACTGTACATGTTTGACAAATAAATAAATAAAATAAAATAAATAATTATATGTTATTCAGTAAGGCATTGTTAAAAAAATTATCTAATGTTGGATGACTGAATAATTTGATTATATTAAATGCATTTGCCTTGATGTTACTTTATTTTGTCTGGTATGTTTATTGTTTAAATAATTTTTTTTAAAGGTGGACAAGGTTCCAAGATGGTAATTCAACTTTAAAGTCACATTTTCCTAACCTCAACCACACTATAAGTACTGTATATATGAATGCTTCTCCCCAAAGTGCTGTTAATAAAGGCATTGGGCTGGGGGGGGGGGAGAAGGATAATATACTTACACCTGCTTCTTTGTAAGCAACTATTTTGAAGAAGAAAATGCCCTTGTTGAATAAGGTAAGGAAAAAGGTGGAGTTACACATTATCCTTTGAACAATAGTTAAACTGAAAGTGACGCTTGGATGAAAACGCCCTTCTTTCAACCTTATCTGATCCATAGGACAGCATTCAAGTTTCACATTACGCATGCATTCTTTCTTGTTCTCACTCTCCCATACACAAGGATTTTTAAATTCATTAGAGAGTGAGATAAAAGCATGATAATGAAGCATTATAAAAGAACATCTTGAGAAGATCAGCATGTAAACAAAGTATCTACACGCCCTACAAAGGGATTCCTGGAATGCAACCTCTTTTGGTATTTCACTACTATAAGCTTTGCAATTCAGCAGAGGTTTCCCAAGGATATCAACAATTGAAAAGGAAGTCATTCCTTTTGCTCAGGGATGGCTGAAGAGAGGGTGGAAGAGTGTTTCTGGCAATGTTTACAATCTGTATCAACCTCTACTTTTTTTTATTATTATTATCTGAGCTTCAGCTTTTATTTTATTTATTTATTCATTTTGTCAAACACGTATTAGATAGTACATATAAGTATAAACATGATTTGAATACATGAAATGAATATGAATAAAAAGGGTACATTAGGACAGGGACAGGGACAGTGCGCTGGTGCGCTTATGCACGCCCTGAACAGACGTCTTAGGAATGGGGGGAGGTCAACAGTAGACAGTCTAAGGTTAAAATTTTGGGGGGTTGGGGATGAAACCACAGAGTCGGGTAGTGTATTCCAGGCATTGACCACTCTGTTGCTGAAATCGTATTTTCTGCAATCAAGTTTGGAGAGGATTTTAAGTTTGTATCTATTGTGTGCTCGTGTATTGTTGTGGTTGAAGCTGAAGTAGTCATTGACAGGTAGGACATTGCAGCAGATAATTTTATGAACTACTGTAAGCTTAGGTCATACTGAAGGCGGCATAGTTCTAAATTGTCTAAGCCCAGAATTTCAAGTCTGGTGGAATAAGGTATTCTGTTGTGAGCAGAGGAGTGGAGGACTCTTCTCATGAAATATCTCTGGACACGTTCAATTGTATTAATGTCCAATATGCAGTGCGGGTTCCAGACAGATGAGCTATATTCGAGAATTGGTCTAGCAAATGTTTTGTATGCTCTGGTTAGTAGTGTAATATTACCGGAAAAGAAGGTACGCAAGATTAGGTTTACAACTCTTAATGCCTTTTTGGCAATATTGTTACAGTGGGCTTTGGCACTTAGATCCTTAGATATGAGTACTCCAAGGTCCTTGACAGAGTGAGGGTCGTCTACGAGGTCATGTCCACTCAGCTTGTATTTTGTGTTCTGATTCTTTTTGCCAATGTGTAAGACAGAGCATTTGTTGGTTGAGATTTGGAGTTGCTAATTGTTTGACCATTCTGACACAAAGTCAAGATCTTTTTGAAAGGTAGCAGCATTGTTGGTGGTGTTAAATAGTTTTACATCATCGGTGAAGAGAACACAGTTGCTTAAAATAAGATCATAAAGGTCATTTATGTAAAGTATAGAGAGTGTTGGTCCTAGAACGCTGCCTTGGGGGACACCGCTGTTAACAGGTGCAGGATTTGATAGGGCGTTCCCTATTTTGACCACTTGTTGTCTGTTTGACAGTAACACAATTATCGAATTAGGGGTCCAGAGATGCCATAGGATTTTAGTTTTAGAAGTAGTTTGTTGTGTACCACTGAATCAAAGGCTTTACAGAAGTCTATGTAAATTTCGTCTATTGCTTTGCCCTGATCGAGTTTTGTAGTCCATATGTTTTTGCAAGGTAGAAGTTGTAGATTACAGGATAATTTTTTTCTGAAACCAAATTGTTTGTTAGAGAGTAGGTTGTTTGTTTCTAAGTGGAGGGTAATGGATTGGTTAATGATTGATTCAATGACTTTGCAGGTGATTCAGCATAAAGAGATTGGTCTGTAATTTTCAACTAGGCTGGGGTCTCCCTTTTTGAAGATAGGGATGACCGTGGCTAGTGACCATAGGTTGGGTAAGGAACTGGTCCTGAAAGATTTTTCAAAGATTATGCTTAGAGGTTCAACTATAGCAGTGGAAAGCTTTTTAAAGAAGTATGCACATAGTCCATCAGGTCCGATAGATAGAGATCGTTTATGGCTGCGTAGTGCCTTTTCAACGGCATCTTCTGTGAAATCTATTTGTGTTTCCTGTGAAATCTATTTGTGTACTTCTGGGATTCTTTAATGGAAATCAAGACAGTTAAATAGCAAAGTATATGAAATTTGTTGGATAGAAACATTCTATTTATAAAAACAAACAGTACTCAACATTCATTATTATCCTTCGGCCTCAAGTATGTAAAGATCATTTTTTATTCTCTGTGAGACTTTTTCTTTTATGCTACTAGGGACTATAGGGTTCTAAAAAGATAGTTTTTATATTTCACAGAAGCAACAGTATGACTTATCTTTTCTAGATCCATTTGTGTGTTTTCCTCTCATATTCTTACATCACTAGTTTTCACTTCCTACCTAGGTATTTCGAGCTATATTTACTTTTTATCCCCCAAATATTCCAGTTTTCTGGTTTTGCATCTTCTTAAAAATTAATGTGATTCTATTGTGTATAATAATCTTCCCCAAACTCTTGCCCTCTGCATTTCTTGGACTCCAACTCATATTATCCCAGCCTGTTGTCTGGTATGATAACAATTACCGGTATAATCCCATAACATCTGGAGAGTGGTAGGCAAGGAAAGCTAATACATGAATTTTGCATTTGATTTAACTTTGATGTTAATTCTAATATTTTTATAAACGACATTGAGAAGTCTTTGAGAAACTGGTATTTTTAATAATAATAAATCAAACAACACATAAAATATTTCCTTTTTATTACTTTTATGTACTCTGCTGGTTTATTATTTCTTTTTTAAAAACACCACAATCTGTTTTTTTTTTAAAATTTGATACTGTGATTAACATTGCAATCTGCTGAGAAGATTCACTAAACTCCATAAAGGCAGAAAAATTGAATATAATCTTATTATCAAGAACCCGAAGTAACAGTAACCCAAATTTACAAAGAGTTTCTTAATCTTCTGGATTTAAGGAAGCTCTCTCCTACATAAGTATCTCTTTGTGAAAAGTGGGAATACCACTTTCCTCTCTCAAAAGGGACGTCCAAAGTAGGAAGGCAACAAAGAGTGAAATACAGAGATGTCCCATTACTAAGGTGACCAGACGTCCCGCTTTTGGCGGGACAGTCCTGCTTTTTAATAATTTGTCCCGTGTCCCGTGGCGTTTCAAAAAGTCCCGCTTTTTTAATTTGAATTTGCCCTGCACACCCCTCTGCCTCCTGCCTCACCTGCCTCCTCCTGCCAGGCGGGGAGGGAGGGCAGTGAGAGGGGCAGCGGCGGTCTTGCCTGTTCGTCGCCGCAGAGCCAAAGAAGCTGGTGGCGTTCGCGGCGCGGGGCTTCCCCCAGCCGCCGGGATGCCACCATTTGCGTTCTTTTGCCCTCTGCACAAGCAGAACGCTTTGCGCATGTGCAGAGGGCAAAAGAACGCAAATGGTGGCGTCCCGGCGGCCGGGGAAAGCGGGTGGGGGAAGCCCCGTGCCGCGAATGCCACCAGCTTCTTTGGCTCTGCGGCGACGAATAGGCAAAACCGCACCGGTAGGAACCCACCCCTGGCTGCAATGAAGGGGGGTGTTTGGGGGGATGCACAAAGCTGCAGGATAAGAGAGATGGACCCCTAGAGGTTCCCCTAGAAACCCCTAGGGGTTCCCCTAGAAACCCCCCCCCCCGTCAATGGTGTCCCACTTTACAAATATTAAAATCTGGTCACTTTACCCATTACAAAAATGGAAATCATTCATGTAGTCTTGAATCCAGGTCTCTAATTCCAGGAGGATTTAATGTAAGTAAGTAGGCATATAATTGGAATTTAGTAAAGCCAAAATAAAGAGTGAAAAGCAGGAAGAGTAAAACTATGGCCACAGATGCTCTATCTGCCCAAATGTTTAGCCAGTCATTTACTTAATTGCTAAATATTCAATACTTAGACACAGTTGATTGTACATAACCTACGTGGAACTTCAGAGAACCGAATTCCGAGTAGGTAATTAGTAAAAAGTAATTCCATGGAAATTTCTTCCAGGATATCAAGTATATATCTGAAGAAATACTGTACAAACAGAACAAGAGAGCTGCAACACTGGTTATGAAACAAATGCAGGAACAGTGACTGTAAAATCAAAACACATGCCAAGTGCACTAGATAAAATCACCACAACAAGTTTCCTTTAACCATCAGTCACATGCTGCTTGTGTGTAAACACAGCGTATCAGTTATCTGGGGACAAAGCATTTACAAAGCATTTAGTAATAATGATCATATGTTCCTTAATCTGATATTATAAAACAGGACCTTTGGCATTCTTACACTTTCCTTTCAAAACATTCTACAATAATGTTTACAAAACAGATCCTCAGGTTTAACACAGAACTTGGTGTCTTAAACTTTTTGAACTCCGGTGCCATTCCTGAACATCTTTTGCGATGCCAGATTCTGTGGGCAGAAAAGAATATTGCAGTCTCCATGCACAGATCCTGCTCTCTCTACTATGAGCTTTGGGCCTCTAAAAAATCCTTCCCCTAACAGTCATTTGGAGAATGCCAACTTTGAGTCCCATGAAGATCTGTTTATGCCACCATGTCTTTGACCCAATGGAATGGCCATATTCATCCTAACCTGCATAATATTTCTTGCTTTATTTCAATGTCTGAATTATTTGCTCATATTCTTGCTTTGTTCTGCATCACCCAGAATCTTGCAATTGGGACTGGTTGCACATGCTCCAAAATCAATCAATCAGTTGAAGAACTGGAGCCAATCATTACAACCACATCCATGGATCTCTAAAACCCTATCATTCACTCCTGAAGTTATGAAATGCCTTTTAAAGTTGATCAAATATGAAATGAAGAGCCCAATTTGTATGGTGTTAATAGGGAGAATGCTATGTTCAAATGTTCCCTAAATTGATTCTCCTAAACTTAGGGGAACATCCCTAAAACCATTCCTATACAGAAGGGACTAGAATATTAGGAATAAAGTTAGTGGCCTTTCCTGATTAATAAGTGACTGCAGCAGTAATATACTGTATATTTTCATGAAAAACAGGATACTTTTCACCGCCATAATTAATCCTTAATTAATTAGGAGCTATTTATGGAGAAAAGAAAAAGGTAAGATGATAGCTATGATTGCATGATCAAAGATCCATTTTTTTTACATATATATGTATTACATATAAAAAAGGGATGGGCTTTGATTGTGTGGAGGCAGCTACCATCTTGACTTTTTTGACCTTCCCTGCAGAATCTTACATCCGAGCAAGCTACAGCAAATACTTACTCAGAACACATGATAAGAGGGGGAGGGAAACACATGATGAAGGCAATCCTGATAAATTAGATTTCAGATCTAAAATGGGTTCATAAACCCTTAGCTGCTTTAATAAATTTGGCAGTACCCATTACATAAGACAACATTATCTGAGTGTGTGCAATTCACACTCTGCTGATATGGATGATTACCAACATTAATGGGTAATAAGTCATTAAAGGTAACGACAGACCGCATTGGCCTCTGCACCAGTGGCAAAGTCCACAGTAGAATTTGTGCCAAGTTAGTTGGTTAATCATTTATACTCCATTACTAGCAAGGAACAAGCACATTGCCTTTCAGTTACAGCAACCTTTGGGTCATACTTTGAGAGGAGTGGAATACCCTTTTCACAATGAGGCTCAATGTTTATATGGAACACACAAATCCTAGCCTAGCTGCCTTCTCTTAAGATGCCATGAACTAATGGCTTCCCCCACCCTCGCTGTGTTTGCTCTAAACTAGTGTTTTCCTATCTTGAGTAATTTTAAGGTGGGTGGACTTCAACTCCCAGAATCCCCTACGCAAGTTGGGGAAATTCTTCCAGCCGGTAAGGGCAGTGCTTCTCAACCTGAAGCAGCTTCAAGATGGGAGGATTTCAACTTCCAAAATTCCCTAGCCAACTTTTCTGGGAAATTCTGGGAGTTAAAGTTTACTCATCTTAAAGTTGCTCAGGTTGAAAAAATGTTGATCGAAACAGAAATCTTGCTTCTTCATAGTCAGAAAATTCTAACATTAACATTTGAATCTTACTTTAAGATGATAGGCACTTTTGTAATTTTGGCTTTATATATCTAGCCTTTCCTCCAAAAGCATACAGAAGCAGAATGCTTCCTCCAATTTTCTCCCACCATCACAGGCCTGTGCTGTAGGCCATGTTGAAACAGTAACCCAATCCTGCTGCATCTGGATCCCTGTGGATGCCAAGTCTATCTGTGATAATACCACAAAGTTCAGAGTAACAGAGTTGGAAGGGTCCTTGGAGGTCTTCTAGTCCAACCCCCTGCTCAAGCAGGAGACCCTATACCATTCTAAACAAGTGGTTGTCCAGTCTCTTCTTCAAAGCCTCCAGTGATGGAGCACCCACAACTTCTGAAGGCAAGTTTTCCACTGATTAATTGTTCTCGGTGTTAGGACGTTTCTCCTTAGTTCTAGGTTGCTTCTCTCCTTGGTTAGTTTCTAACCATTGCTTCTTGTCTTGCCTTGTGGTACTTTGGAAAATAAGTTGACTCCCTTTTCTTTGTGGCAGCGCCTCAAATATTGGAACACTGCTATCATGTCATATCTAGTCCTTCTTTTCACTAGACTAGCCATACCCAATTCCTGCAACCGTTCTTCATGTTTTAGTCTCCAGGCCCTTAATTATTTTAGTTAGTTTTTTCTGCATTATTTTTCAAAGTGTCAACATCTTTTGTATGTGGTGATGAAAACTAGATGCAGTATTCCACCTCAGATTAAGACAAAAACCATATATGATGCTGAATATGTGACTGGAACTTTCATCTCTCTCTCTCTCTCTCTCTCTCTCTCTCTCTCTCTCTCTCTCTCTCTCTCTCTTTCTCTCTCTCTCTCTCTCTCTCTCTCTCTCTCTCTCTCCCTCCCTCCCTCCCTCCCTCCCTCCCTCCCTCCCTCCGAGTGTGTATGAAATTAATAACGTAACAGCAAGCCTTTAGGCAGGAGAAACTGTCTGTAACTTCTCCCTCTTTATTTCTTCTAAAGGGATGAAAACATTTTAATGCCACCATCTTTTGACTTGATGGGACAGTGGATGTTCATTCAAATATTTATTAATTTCTATGTATCCCGCCTTTATCATTTTTACAAATAACTCAAAGTGGTGAACATATCCACCTCCTATTTTCTCCAATACAACAACTCTGTGAAGTGAGTTGGACTGAGAGTGAATGACTGGCCCAAAGTCACCCAGCTGGCTTTCATGGGTCAGGCAGGACTAAAACTCCCACTTTTCCGCTTTCTAGCCTAATGATTTAACCACTACACCCAATTGTCAAGTGGTTGAACTTTTTATTATTTTGTTATGTTCCTGCCTAGTACATCACAGAGTTTTCTAATTAGTATACATACATACATACATACATACATACATACATACATACATACATACATACATACATACATACATTACAGACTATTCTTTATATATGGACTAGCTGAATACCCGTGCTCCACTACGAAACGATGTGATCGGGCTTGATAAATCGACACTTACAGCTTGAAAATTAATGAGTAGTTACGATCGGCCTCTCCTCTCCCCTTCTCTCCCTCAGGCTTGCCCCACAGAAGCCTCTCCTATGCTAAGAGCTGAAGTGGTGCAGTGGTTAAATGCTGCGATTGCAAGCTGACTGCTAGTTCAGCAGTTCAGCTGTTCAAATCTCACTAGGCTCACTAGGCTCAAGGTTGACTCAGCCTTCCATCCTTCTGAGGTCAGTAAAATGAGGACCCAGATTGTTGGGGGCAATATGCTGAACTCTGTAAACCACTTAGAGAGGGCTGTAAAGCACTATGAAGCGGTATATAAGTCTAAGTGCTATTGCTATTGCTATTGCTATGCTATCCCGTTCTCTCCAGAGTTATTTTCAGGTTGGGAGGGGGGGTAAACATCTAACTAATCAGCATCAGAACGTGTTTATAATAATATAAGAAATACTAATGATCTGATGTTCGTTTTGAAAAATCTTTTCTTAGCGAGCACCTAGAAGCCAAGAGGAACATATGTGCCAAATTTCAAGTTTGTAGGCTTTACGGTTCTGGAGATTTCGTGATTACGGCGTGAATGGTTTTCGCTTATATATATATAGATTTCAACTCCCGGAATTTCAAGAGCTGAAGTACATACAACTTAAAGTTGCTAAGTTAAAAAAAATACTGGTTTAATTAACCTCCTCCCCCCACATATACCATGTACCCAATTCTGTCTTAAACTTTGTGGATGCAAATTCCAATGATAGTAAGTTTTAGATCTGTGGCAGCTCTCTCTTTGACAGTGTTGATACAGTATATGTATCATAGACATATAGTTGTTTATTATCTCCATCCCAACAAATAAGGTTATAAAATTGTGCAAGGTTTAAACAAAAATTTCTATTAGCCCACCTCTACCTCTGCATAGCAATTTGAGTCACATCTATCATGTCTACATGATAGATGTGACTCAACAAAACATCACTTTTTAAAAAATCCAACGTATGATATTTTTTTTCCTATTTGCTTCCCTGTAGCTTGCTGAACACACATGGCTGTATGCAAAGCTGGTTGATGTCATTTGCGTTTATGATGCTTCAGTTCATTTACTTTTTGACAAAACAAGATCCTAGACTGACTGTGCTTTTTAACATATGTTATCTGAAAGATTGTAGTGGTAGGGACCTTCTTTAACAGGAGCAAGTGTGTGAGTTTCCATGCTGTACTGTAATCTTCTATACGGCTGCTTGTCTCATTCCTTAATAAGAAGGCTGTTGAGTCCATGATACTTCCATTTATTTATTTGTTTGCTCAATTTGCCCATCTCAAATGCATTACAGGTATTCCTCGACTTACAATCACAATTGGGACCAACATTTCTGTTGCTAAGTGAGACATTTGTTAGGTGAGTTTTACGAGCTTTCTTGCCACAGTTAAGTGAATTACTGCAGTTGTTAAGTTAGTGACACGACTGTTAATGTGGCTTCCCCACTGACTTTGCTTGTCAGAAGGTCGCAAAAGTTGATCACATGACCCTGGGACACTACAATTGTCATAAATATGAGTCAGTTGCCAAGCATCTGAATTTTAATCACATGACTGTGGGGATGGTGCAATGGTCATAAGTGTGAAAAATGGTCATGTCACTTTTTTCAATGCCATTGTAACTTCAAATGGTCACTAAACAAACTGTTGCAAGTTGAGGACTACCTGTACTCTGTGCCTCAGTCAGTTATGAAAGTATATCATTAAGCAAAAACTAACCAGCAAAGGGGGAAAATGCAAACAAGATAGGGAAAATACTCATAAAAATCATTATTAGGAACAGGCGAAGGGCTAGCAAATTAGGTGCAGCAGACACTACAAAAATATAATTTGCATTATAGAATCTCACTTCCACCTGATAGTGAGGCAAAACTAGTTTTATCCAATTATCACAATCTGACCAAATAACGTTTGTAAACTACAGTAATATCATTGCTTTCTTGCCTGCATTAACCCACCAACCTATGAAATATCATTGAAGTACATAGGCAAAGCTGGCTTAGAATTAAGTCAGATGCGATCTCTGATGTCTCAGGCATAAAATGAGAAAATATTGGGGGGGAAATTTTTGAGCCAATCCAATCATTTGAAATACCCACCAGTTCTCATCACAAAAAGCAACTTTTTGTATCTGATGGGCTGCACAATTTACTTTGAGGAGAATGAGCATCCCAGTCAGTAAGATTTAATATTAGGGGTGCAGCAAGTGTAAACTATACGTCTTCTTAAAAACTAAGCTTATTTTTAGGTTTGGATTCTAGCTGTCTTATTGTTTTCTCAGCATGCAAGAACAATTGTCTGCTGGTATTTGCCAAATACAGTGAAAGAAGCCTCTGAGGATTACAAAGTGGTTATTCTACCTGTGATGCAGTTAAGGATCTTCTCCAGGGTTGTTGTGTTTTTTTTGTTTTTGTTTTGCAGTATCTTAAAATCTTTCCTGCACACCATTTCCTTTTATGACCTTGGCTCCTAATACGTTGTTCCAGGGCAGAGATGGGCAAAACCGTTCTTTTCGACCTCACAGCCGTCTCCGATTAAGGTTGTTGCAAACTGACAGCATGATAAATAAAGGAGAACAAGTGTAAATCCTAAAGTGGACATGTCACCATTCAAAACCAAAGCAAATATCCAAATTCTCTTTACACTCTGCCCCATCTGCAAGTGTGATGCATTCCCATTGTTGGGGTGAGAATAATATCTCATAGAGGCGATTTAGATCTTTTCTTGGAATCCAGACAGTCAGAAATAAAACCGAGATAAAAGGTCTAATAGAAAATATTTATTTCAGTACAAAAACAATAAATCCTGAATAAACTACATTTTGCTGAGTAACACGACTGTTCAGGTCAACAGCTAAGGCAGAAGAGAATTAATGGTGGATAGGAATGCACACATGCGCAAAGAACATCATATCACATGTTCTGCCTGTATTGGAATGTACCATAATATTAGATAGGGGTGCATCACCCTGCATAGACATACAACTGACAATATTCACTATGTGACACCCATGCACTTTCCAACATTCAACCCGCAACTCTGTATTAAAGCACAGGTGGAGAACTTAATTGGGCAAAGGCCATACTTCAAAGGTGGAGTAGTTGTTGTTTTTAATGTTTTATTTGTTCACATCTCAGAAGCCCACTGATGATATAACTGCTTTTCGTTTTGGGAGTCTGAGAGACAAACACTAATGTGTGGACCCTCACAAGACTCAAGCCACATGTATAACAGAGCACTCCTGAAACCAGTAATCTGAATGGTTCGAAAAATGAGAGAAACAGGCTAACAGGTCAGACAGGACTTGCGATTCTTCACCTCCTTTTTCACTTTAATGAACTGCTAACACTTTATAACAAAACAATGACATAGAATCAAAAACTATGTCCTAGAAAAATCAAGTTGCTAATATCATTTAGAAGATGACGGCAGCCAAACTAGCTGTGATTGTATCAGTAATTCCTCCTTCACTATATTTATCTTCATCATCTTCATCATCAGGGTACCTAAAAGTTAAGGTACATATTGGGTTAATATCCTCCTTGCCATGGTGAAAGATGCAACTGACAAAACACATTTCTCCTGTTTGGACTAAAGCACTATAATGTAACCCCAGATCCACACCCTTCTAAGCCCAATGAGACATCAACAGTCACATGAAACCGAAAGGTTAAATCAGGTGGCAGTTGAGAGCAAAATTGCAGAGCTAATCTAAATAAAAATTGCAGAGCTAATCTAAAACCAAACACTTTTTTTTTCATTTTCCTTTTGGGGTTCGCAACTAACTTTCTTTGCTTATCCCTCCTAAGTTTCAGGAAACTGGAGAAATTATTTGGAACAAGGCTACATCAGTTATAAGGAACCACCTCTCCTATTTGGGAGCACTGTATTCCATATTTCAGAACATTAGTCATTAGTGGTTGCAAAGTTATAGTTCTCTCACAGACTCACGATAGGACAAAAAAATCAGCTAGTGATTGCAAAATGTTTCTTTTCACTACATATGCATGTTGCATTTTTGACATCCCACTGTTTTATAGTAACTTTATTAAAAATTAAAATATTACAAAGAGAATAAAAAGAAAAAATAGAAAGTGCAGGGGAAAAAAAGAAAAGTGGAAAAGAATGGAAAAAAATAAGAATATACAATACAGGTAATCCTCAACTTACAATTGGCAGCTTAGCAACCATTCAAAGATATGATGAACCCCAAAATTGGGATTTATAACTCGCTTTTGAAGTTCTGCCCTCTCCCCTGGTCACATGACTGCATTTTTGCTACTTGCAGCGCCCTGCAATCACGTGATTGCAATTTATGTTTTTGATGGAAACCAATGTTTATTTCTGGTTTCCAGCAAATATTGCCCCATGGGTTTATTTATGACCACATTTGTTTAACAATTGCCGCAAAAAGGTTGTAAAATGAGGTGCAATCACATGGTTCTTAAACCTGTATTTTAAATTTCATTTGCTAAGGACTGAAGGATGCTGTAAAATCTGTCAATCCAAAGGTCCCTGATAACTGAAAAGCAATTAACAATTTCCCAAAGTGATTAGAAAAGAGAGTACGCAAACCTAATGCCCCTTTGAAGGTGCCAACCATGATTTCAGCTAAAAGATGGCTATTATCTCATCTCCCAGAGCTGTAAACTGTCTTGTGGTCTCCTGCAAGAAGCAACTGCCTGGAGCACCTGTTGACAATCTCAAGTCCTCTTCTTGTTTGGACAAGAATGATAAAGAATCAGTTTATTTTCCAGCTCTTCATTCCACTGTAGTCATTTTCAGTTTCCCATTACTTTCCCAGAAATTGACATTCCACTGACAATTGACAAGAACTGTATGTCCTGAAAAAAAGGGGATAAAAGTTTACACTATGAAATATCATCATATGCTTAAACATGTATGATAACCACATACAATTAGCATATACATGTTGCTTGGCCATTGAGTCATTTCAGTGTTTTCAAATGAGCAACCAAAAGCTATAGAGAGTTAGTGTAATTCCCTTAAGAGGAAAGCTATGAATTTTGTTTTCTTCTTTTTAACATACCAAAAAAAAAAAGATAGCATAGATCCGTGGTGGTGAACCTATGGCACACGTGCCATAGGTTGCACACAGAGCCCTCTGTGAGCAGGCGAGCCATCGCCCCAGCTGAGCTCCGCCATGCATGCACACGTGCCCGCCGTGCATGCGCAGGAGGCAGGGCGCAAGCAGGGTCCATGCGCGCATGTGCAGGGGCGGAGCACATGCAGGGGCCGTGAATAGGCGGGGCGCAGGTTGCATGCGGGGGGGCGCATGTGCATGCGCAGGAAGCTGGGCCCATGCGCGGGGCTACGCGCACATTGCATTTGGGGGAATGCGCGCGATTGCACGCTATGGCCTCTCGGTTCGGAAAAGGTTAGCCATCACTGGCATAGATGCATTTAAAACTGTAAATGGTATGAAGAGCTCTATTGATCTTCTGTTCATCCCTCATCTCTCTATAACCTCATTTTTCTATCACCTACCACCTCTTTATCAATAATCACCTTTTTTTCAGTGTACATGTATGTATGTAAGTTTTGATTCCACCATGGTTAGGACCTTGACTTTTTTGATCATGCTCTGTGGATACCCTTGCACTTATCTCTATCATGCATCTATCTCTTATCTTGCTTTCCTTCCTTCCCTTCCCTTCCCTTCCTTCCATGCATCCACTTATCACCTAATATATACCATCTACCTTTCAACTATCTCTTCCTATCATTTCTCTCTATCTCGGCTCCATTTCTCGGCTATTATGTATGTATCACTTCACCTACGGTATATCTACTATATATATTTGCCATATATCTCTCTTTCATCTGTCTACCAGCTGTCTATCGATCTTCGCCCACCCCATTTATCTCCCAATGCGGTGCTCCTTACAAAACGTGCGAAGCTCAGCAGATCTTGTACGTTCTGCAGCTGAGCCGGGTTCCCTTTTTCGGAATGGAGGATTCCTCGTTGATTTGGCGCCGCCGGTGGACAAGAAGGGCCGGTGCACTGGCTCAGCCCCGGTGTCAACGAGACGCCTTTTAAGTACTGTACAAGCAAGCATTCAAACGTGAGACACTGCGGCGCGCGTGCATGTCTCCGAGAGTCTTTGTGGCTGGATTTCCAGGGCCAGCGGTGCCAGACAAAATAATAAGGGTTTGTTTGGGGTGAAGCTCTTCGGGAAAGGGGGGTGGTGGGAAAGGTCTGAGGTTTCTCGTCTCTGCATGGGCAACTTGCCACATTCAATACGCTCTCGAAATAAAAGCATCCTTTTAAAAATTAAAAAGTTCAGCTTCGGTAAATAAGGAGACTGCATTCCCTGGAGGAGCTTGGGTGCTGTTGCTTTTCTCTGGGCAAT
Source organism: Diadophis punctatus similis (assembly GCA_023053685.1). Taxonomy (NCBI): domain Eukaryota; kingdom Metazoa; phylum Chordata; class Lepidosauria; order Squamata; family Dipsadidae; genus Diadophis; species Diadophis punctatus. The sequence continues at coordinate 68,068,631 of JALIGW010000004.1, forward strand.
ATAAGGGCGTGCTTTGGATTTTTTTAAAATCCACCCTCCCCCCCCCCCCCCCCGTGTCGTTGCAGCCGCCGTGCCTTAGGAAAAGTGGCGGCAACCGAGGACGGAACTCCTTATAAATCCTTTCAAATTGGAGGGAATAATAACACGCGTGTGCGTGTCCGTGGCAACCTCAAAAGGCGGGTGGGCTGCCGCTTAGGGAAAGCCCATCCTACTACGGTGCGGAATTTTTCGCTCCTCCGACTATAAATCATAACAGTGCTTGTGGATTACGAGGAGAATGAGTAGATGGGTGTTCCTTGCGTACTTTTTTATTATTATTATATTAATCGAAGCTTTTTATTAACCCTTCGTGGGGATTCGCCCACAGAAGCGTGACCAGGTGCGAGGTTTTTTTTCCCCCCTCGGATGCCCCGCTCTGTTACGCGGCGTCCAAAACTGCATTTCTGAGGCAAGTCGGGCGGGTCTTTGGCGCCAAATTGCCGCAGGTTTGCGAGCTGAGGGAGGCTGCTGCTAAATGGCGCCGCTTTTTGCTTTATTTGGGGTGGGTGGGTATTATTGTTTTATTGATGTCCGGCGGCGGGGCTTTACCGCCTGAAAAAGAGGAAGGGGAAAGCCCTCTCCCGCCTGCCGATCATGGCGGCTGCCTTGCGCCCCCGCCCCGCGTCTCCCCCCGAATTCCCGCTTCCGACGCAGCGCTCAGCCCTGCTGAGAATGACCTTCCCCACCGCCGCCAGGTTAGCGACGCGCGAGCCAGGCGCGGCCAGGAATTCCCGCCCTGCGCTCGTAAGCGCCCCTCCACCCCAAGTTCCACTGATGCATACCCAAATCCGCCTCCCCTTGATTGGCCGAAGCCAGGCTTTCATTTGAAAGAGCCGCCCCTCTCATTGGCTCCGACGCATGTAAATGAGAGAACCTTCTGTGTATGCGTGTGTGGTGTTTTTTTTTTTCGCTCCTTGGGCGCGCTCCCCCCCTCCTCCTACCTCGTATAATCCTGTGATGAGAATTTTTCAGACAGTAACTCGCCGCGTCTCTTTACTATAAGCAAATAGTCCCTCGCCCCCACCCGCCGTATTTACAATGGGGCGAGGTTCCGCAATCCCCTCTTCGAGCTTAAAAGAGAGAGGGCGGAGTCTTTTCGGACCTATTCGAAGCGGTGGGAGGGGAGGAGGGAGGGAGGGAGAGAGAGAAAGACGCGTACCCGCCGATTCCCTCCGGCGGAGGGATACGGACTTGGAGATCCGTGTCTGTTTTTTTTTTCCTTCCCCCACCAAAATATTGAGAGTTAAGAGGCCACTGCTGCGTGCAACGGAGATCAGAAACACAGCGGTGCCAGTTGGAGGCTGAGCTGCTGCTGTTCCTGCTGCTGCCGCCGCCGCTCCACCACGACCGCCTCACTGCGGCGCTACATCCCGGATTGGATTTTATCGATTCTTCGCATTGCTCGCGTGGGGTTCTTTGCGCGAGGCGACCCAAGACAACCCGGGCTGGGGGTGCCTGCTTGAAAAAAAAGACCCGAAGAGCCCGTTCGTTATCTATTTTTTTCCAATAAAAAAAGATTGGCGTGTGGAATTTTTTTTCTTCGCCCCCTTCTCTCCCCTTCCCTTTAAGGACATCTATCCGTTTCCCTGGGATTCTCTGCTCGACTCCACGGACTTGCAAAGCTTCCTTTGGATTCGGAAGCGTCGCCGGAGGAAGGAGACACGGGGGGCTGGGGGGACGCCGAAACCAGCGGCTTTGCCAGCGAGGCTTTTCCCTCCTTTCCGATCCGGGGGAAAGGAGCTGCGCTTGTTCAACAATTTTCCCCCCTCCTCCAATTTGACTGAAGAAGCCTTTGCGTCGTGATTATTGTGGGTTGTTGTCGGGGTGGTGTTTTTTTTTTCCAACCCCCTTTTGTGTCGCTTGGGAAGATGTTACTCTCCAAATTTGGGTCCCTGGCTCATCTCTGCAACCCGACCAGCATGGATCACTTGCCGGTGAAGATCCTCCAGCCAGGTAAACAATTTCTCGAGAGTTGCCGTTCCCCTCTCTTTGACGGGGGGACGGCTGCCGTGTGCGTTGTGTGGTGTGTGTGTCTTGTGTGTGTGTGTGTGATGTGCGTGACGAGGTTTCCTCTCCCTTTTTCCCGCGTCAGCCGCGGACGAGCAGCGGTGGATCCCCGCGATCGACTCGAGTCATTCATTCATTTTCTTCTTTTTTTAAAAAAAAAAAACCTCTGCAGTTGGGGTTAGAAGGGAGCTGGCTTGTTTCCCCGGTTATCCTAAGCCGGGAATAGGGCGGTGGGAGTGGAGTCTGGCGGGCAAATATTTTGCACCGAAGGATGAAGGGGGAAAAAAAATTGGGAAGACGTTTTGCCAGGTGCTGGCAGATCTGACTCACAAAACCCCGGACGACCACGAGAGGGAGGCAGAGAGTTAGACGTTTCTAGCAGTCAAGAAACCCCCCCCCCTTTTTTTTTTTTACAGCCCCATCCATTAATTCCCAAATCTGGGCTTGGCCGCACTTCGGTCCAATGTTGCTAGTGGCTTTAAAATGAAATGTTGAGGGAGGGGGGGTAAGATGCCCCTTCTCCCCCCCCCCTTTCAGGTTGAGATTGGTTTCTCTGTCTTAGCTGCTGTCCAGCGCCTGGATCTCTACCTTTTAACCTCGTTTCTAACCCCCCCTCCTCGCTTTCTCTTTTTCTTTCCCTCTCCAGTGAAAGTGGAAAAGGAGCCCTTCGATAAAATCTATCAAGTGGGCTCAGTCTTGGGCAGTGGGGGATTTGGCACCGTCTATGCTGGGAACAGGATTGCAGATGGCTTGCCGGTAAGAGGAGGCTCTTGAGCAACACCCCCCCCTCCCTTCTCCGCCCCCAACCACGAGGCTCGGGGTTGCTACCACCCACCCACCCCGTTTGCGTGGCTGGAAATTCCAGCTGTGGAATCCAGAGCGAGAAATCCCCAGGCCAGTTCTCTTGATGCCGAGCAACAGGCATCGGGCTTGGTTCCCGCCCCCTCCCAATTGCCCCCTGTCTCTCAATTCAATTTGCAGACTGATTTCCCTATAACCTCTCTTTTTTTTTCTCCCTGCTTCCAGGTAGCTGTAAAGCATGTCGTGAAGGAGCGGGTAACCGAGTGGGGCACAATTGTAAGTATCCAAGGATGGATCCCAAAATGTATCTGTGCGCGTGGCTGCCTGCACCTTGCAGTAGTTCCCAACTGCTTTTCTCTCCCTGTATTAATAACAGAAGGCTGATGATTGTTTCCATGGATTCCCCTTTCCACCCCGCATGCTGCTGCCTCTCCGTTCTCTGTTATTGTTTACATTGAGGTGGGGGGGCATTTTGGCAGGGTTTCTTCTCCTCCTCCTCTTCCCCCTCTGCCCTCCCCTTTTGACTGCGGCAGCAGAGACACCCAGTGGAGTAGCTGCAGCCTTCCCCATCAGTCTAGCTGCTTAGCCCTCCCCCTTCCCGTCCTCCGCCTGGCTGCTGGAATTTCCATTTTGAGAAAGAAGTGTATGATTTGTTATTCGGATGGGCAAGGAAGGGGATTTTCCCTCCTTCCTCCCCTCCTCCCTTTCCGATAATTCCAAATAATTCACCATGTCTTCCTTTGCTCTTTCTCCCTCCGTCTCTCTCCTTCCTTCCCTACCCCTCCTCCTTGTAGGGTGGAGTAATGGTGCCCTTGGAAATAGTCCTGTTGAAGAAAGTGGGTTCGGGCTTCCGGGGTGTAATTAAGCTGCTCGACTGGTACGAGAGGCCTGATGGCTACCTGATCATCATGGAACGACCAGAACTGGTGAAGGATCTCTTTGACTTCATTACGGAGAAGGGAGCGCTGGATGAGGACACCGCACGGGGCTTCTTCCATCAAGTCCTGGAAGCAGTGCGCCACTGCTACAGCTGCGGGGTGGTACACAGAGACATCAAGGACGAGAATCTTCTAGTGGATCTCAGGACAGGAGAACTGAAGCTGATCGATTTTGGGTCTGGAGCCATCCTCAAGGACACAGTCTACACTGACTTTGATGGTACGCGCCCCTCCCAACCGCAGCCAGTCCTTGTGTGTATGGGTGGGTGGGTGGGTGGATGAGTGCTTAATTGGGAAAGCATCCCGACACAACCCCCTCATTCTTAATCACATTCTCACCACCTACGGCTGACAAAATATATTTTTGCTGCTACAGTCAGTAGCAGGTTGATAATTAAATCCTTCGCAATGGAGGCAGCTGGAAGGGGGGTGTCAAGTTGTTTAGGAAAGGAGCAATTCCAGGCAGTGACGCAGCAGTTTATATTTTCCCTGCCTTCAAAAAAAAAATAAAGGCATTTTCCTGGAGGGCGATGTGTTTACAGTTGAGTCAAGCTTGTGTGTTTCCATCTGTGCTTTTCTTGGTGCTTCCTCCCCTACTCTTCTGTCATCTTCCCACCCCAATCCCACACAAATGCCTAGTTTTCTCCTTTCCGGGCTCCTCATTCTCCTATGATGTTTTGGAAATCCCGCATTGCAGATTGAGGGGGACCGGAGAGGGGAAACCTCTAAAAAAAAGAAGTTTTTCTTTTCCTTTCTTAAAACTTACACACCGAAACATAGGTTGCCTCCTTTTGTTATAAGAGATACATTCTCTCTTGCTTCTTGCCTAAGGAACGGCAAGGTTTTCTTCTTTCTTTCAAGGTGAAGGTGATCCATGTAAAGGAGGCACCGTCTTCACCTCCCTTCCCTAGTCAGCTGCAGCATTTAACATCTGTTTGTTGTGAAACGAGAGAGTCTCCTGGCCATGTGACCTTCAGCATCACAAATTCCAGTTTTCATTTGGTATCCAAGTAACCACTCGGTGCAGAGGGAGGGCAGTTGCTAACTGCCTTCTTAATGCGCGAGGCAGATTTCACTCTTTTAAAAGGTTGCTCTTGAATTTCTCTCTTTTTATTTTTTTAAAAAAAGAGGGGGAGCGGCATACTTTTGGAACTGGCCAAAACTGATTAGTCACATTTAGAAACCAAGGCTGGAGTTTCACCTTTATTTTTATTTTTCCTTTCCTGCCTCTCTCCTTTCATCCCCTCTTCCTTTGTCCTTTTGTGTCTATTTTTGGTACGGTGCTGCAGATGCCACGTGCTCAAGGAAAGGGAGCTTCATGTTAGTAAACAGTCAGCTGATGGGAAGCTTGTGCTGCTCATCACCACAAAATAGAACGGCCCCGAGGGCCGAGATTAAAACATGATATAATCCCAGGGGTGATGTAAGGTCCAGAATTTTCCCATATATGTTTGTGTGCTGTGGGGAGGTTTTTTTTTTTTAAATGGGATTTTTGAAGTGACAACGCTTCAAAATATGCTCCCGAGTGAAAGTTCATCTTGGCTAACGGGGCCTTGTCTTTTCCTTCCCACAGGAACGCGAGTGTACAGCCCTCCAGAATGGATTCGCTACCACAGATACCACGGGCGATCGGCTACTGTATGGTCACTGGGTGTATTGCTCTATGACATGGTCTGCGGAGACATCCCTTTTGAGCAAGACGAAGAGATCTTGAGAGGGCGCCTGTATTTCAGGAGACGAATTTCCCTGGGTGAGCCGAGATTTCAATTAAATTTAAATTAAATTTACAGATCTCCACGACCCCCCCTCCCCCGTTTCCTCTGCCTACTTAACAGATTGTTTTGGTGGCTGACCTGCTCTCTCTCCCTTGTCTTTCAGAATGCCAACAATTGATCAAATGGTGCCTTTCTCTGAGGCCTTCAGACAGACCAACCCTTGAGGAAATTTTCGACCACCCGTGGTTACACAAATCCGAAGTTGTGAAGTCGGAAGATTGTGACCTAAGGTTACGGACCATTGGCACAGACGTGTCTCGCACAAGTTCAAGCAACGAGAGCCTGTGAAAGACTGAGGACCTTGTAAAGGGAGAGGGGAGCCACAAGGAGAAAAAAAGAGGGAGAGAAAAGACCAGAGTGCTGCTGCTGCTGCCAATATGTAGAAGGGGCTAGGGAGGGAAATGCATTAATTATTCTGTACTTTGAATCTTTGTCGGAGGGAATTGATTTTTTTTAAAAATTTTCCCCTTATTGCTGGTTTCTGCTTCAGAATGACATTTCCTTTGGAAACGCTAATATATGGGAGTTGGCAGGCCAGTACTTAACCCAAAAGACTGACCTTAATATTATTATTATTATTTTATTATTATTATTATTAAGAAAAGCAGTGACCTCTTTAAATAACATGGTGAACCTTTTTGCTCTCATAGAGCCTGGACTAAATTTTATTTGCTTTTTTGAGTGCCTTTTTGAAAGCTGCTTCAGTGGGACTTTCTTTTTTGAGCTGTGTGTGTCCAAAGAAGATCCAGTACATTATAGAACCTGCCTTCCCTTTTCCATTCTAGGTGCTGGGGAAGCAGCTCCCTATGATGCACTAGAAAACATGTTCAGTGACTGAATGAAGTAGTCCCATCAACTGATGATGGAATACTTGAACACAGACATTTCATCCTCTTTCTTTCCCTGCCTTTCTCTCTCCCCGCCCGCCCGCCCCCCCCCCCCAACCAGACCCCAACAAGACAACCTCTGCTCATCCACACAATATTTCCATAGCCTGCACAGGTGATCAGCTCTTTATCAGGAACATTTACCCATATTTCATTTCATCTCTACCACTGGGCACAAGAAAAAAAGGCCCTTTCTCAGTTCCCCCAACCTCCAAGTCTTAAAAAAAAAGTATGAATGGGCATGTTAATGCACAATCAATGCAATATTCAAGGACTGTGTGCGTGTGGGTTTTTTTCTTTTCTTTTTCCATTACCTGTATAATGTGTTTATGTAAATTTTTCCCTTGTACTATACAGGTTTTATTTATTGTCTGGAGTTTAGAAAAACCTCTCACAGACTTCAGCTGTGGCTATTTATTTTAGCTAATTTATTTGTTTAGACTTATGCAACACTGCTTTTATCTCTCTTCTGTTGTGGAGATTTCTCTGGGATCAGTCGACACTTATTTTTGCATTCCTGTCTTTTCCTCTTTTTTGGGGTAGGGGTGGGTTGTTGACAAAGAAATATATAAAGCCTGACCATGCCTGTTCTTTTTTTCCCTTCATTTTTGGTTGGAAGATAGAAAAATGTTGTACAAAGTCTAATTTAAGGGAATTAGAATGACTTTAAAAGTTAGTATGCCTTTTTTGTCTGGTATTGACATACCAGAACTGTAAAGTAATGCTGTTTTTGAAGGGTTTTAAATTATTGACATTGTACAGTCTTTGTGCATTGGCTCTGGGAGGAAGAATGGCAGAGTCATAAACCTTAATTTATTTTAATAGATGTGTGTTCTGTGATCTGGTTGCACTTATGCAGCTCGGATTTGGATTTTTTTTTCCTTCTGTTTAACAGTGTGAAATGTATGGAGATCATATTTTTTTATACAGGTATTTCAATTAAACTTTTTTTGTAGATAAGTGGCATGATGTGTTCATTTTGAGTTCAACAGGGGCACCTCAGAGGAAGCAACCTTGACACATTTGTACAGATCTACACACAAGTTAAGTTCCACAAACGTCAGTAGCAATTCGGATTAGAGGACCGCAATCTCCACACACCATCCACAGATAGAAATGACCCTCAATTATCAGGATTGGCTAGTGGAGAAATTCCCTCATCTTTGGAATTGGTTAATACATTTAAAAGTTTTCAGAGCGCATCACAGATACTCCTGACAAAGAGGTTGCCGTAGCGAACGTGACAAGCAGTGGTGGGTTCCTACCAGTGTGGTCCACTCTATAGCACCGGTAGCGGCCCGCTGGTGACGTCACAGTACCGGTGCGGTCAGTTGCTGGTGCCTGGGTGCCGCCATTTTTTTAAAAAAATTTTACATTAAAAAAAATTTTTCTTCTGTGCATGCCCAGAAGCCGAGCTTCCGACACTGCACATGCGCTGCCTTCCTCCCCCACAGTGAGTCCAAGCAGGGGAGGATGGCTGAGGGAGCGTGTGAGACGCTGAAAGAACGGGCGGCAGGAACTATCTCCATTCCCTTCCCTTCAGCAGTCAGAAAAGCCACGAACGCGCGGTGATGATCCTAGGCATTTTCGCACATTCGAGGCTTCTCGAGCTGCTGAGTGGAGGGGGAATGGGCGGCAGGACATATCTCAGTTCCCCTCCCTTCAGCAGTCCGAGAAGCCACGCCCACCCGGTCACATGGCTGGCAAGCCACACCCACAAAATAAGCCACGCCCACAGAGTGGTAGTAAAAATATTAGGAACCCGCCCCTGGTGACAAGTGTGACATACACATCCCCTCTAGCTCCCAATACGCTCTTTAACACTTGTTTCCCTTTGCCTTTTTTGGGGGTAGGTGCTCCACTTTCAAACAATGTACTGAAATGTAGGCGCCTATCCACTCGTCTTCCGAGAATGCTGCTGGGGTCTGCTTGAGATCAAAAGATATTTTCAGAACTGCCGTTTCCCCTTTGTGGCTGCTACTTTCCAAAGTTTAGGAGGCCTCTTTTTGAAATTAAAAATCTGAAATGTGTGCCATGGAGCTTGGTGGGTAGGACTCCCACAGGGGAGGGGGAGTCAAGTCAGGATGGTCACAACTGCAAAATTGAAACCACCACCACCACCAATGATTTGCCTGTGTCATGTACAAAAGGGTTGTAGACATGCAGTTGTGGCTGCCATGTTGACTTTTCACAATCTTCCCCCAAGATTGTTCCCTCTGCCAGTGGTGGGTGGTGAAGGAGGTATCACACTGAACTCCATCGTTGCCTATATTGGAGACTTGGAATAAAATATAGGCTCGTGGGGATATTGCTGACAACCGCAGGTTATCCAACTCATTCATCCATGGCTTGTAACCATTTATGATGTCGTCATTCGTTCTCTAAGGTGAACAGATTTGGGCAACTTACAAAGTAGTTCCTGTACTAATACGCACTGTATGTCATAAAAAGGGGGTGGAGCTTTTATTGGCCAATCGTGCCTGCCATTTTGGTGCCGCTGACCCACCTAGTATGAAACTCCTGCAAATGCCACATTTGTAATTCCAAATACTTGTTTTGGATGTTCTTAAATGCTTTTCTCATTCTGTAGCCCTCCAGGTGCGTTGAGTGATGATGAGGCGCCAGGTTGGGGAATGCTCCAGAGGCAAAACTATACATGATAGACCTGTTTTGAGACAGGACTCTTCGTATTTTCATTAGATACGTTTGCACAACATGCTAAGCCAGAAAGTCTGGCGAGCACGCAGGTGCCTTAATTTTATCCTGTACAACATTTAACAGATTAACAGAGTTGGAAGGGACCTTGCGGGTCATCTAGTCCAACCCCCTGCCGAAGCAGGAGACCCTACATCTGCCTCTACCTAGGATCGAACTCACAACCTCCTGATTGCGAGGCAAGAGGCACTCACCTCTAAGCATGCAGTTCTTTAATCAACAACTTAGGTTTACCAGGTTATCCAATCCCCCCAAAATCTTCCATATTAGAATTGCACACTTGAGAATATGAAACCTACAGCAAACCGAAGTTCCATCTCAAACTTCTCAAACTTCATATACCATTGTAAGTTAAAGTCTGTTTAAAGTCTTGGAGTAGAGGCAGATAAGACAATGTGCGGACTTTCATGAGCAGACTTTCCTATTTCCTGTTCTCATTCATTCATTCATCTGCCAGAGTTTTGGCAGAGTTTCTTTTTAAACAATCTGATCTGATTTTAAGCAATATACACATGCAAGGTTTATGTCTGGATTCTTCCCAATAGCAGTAGCCTCATATAACAGGTTTGGGTTGGACCATCTTCTCCAGGCAGACCAGCTTTCATATGCAACAAATTTCCTTACTTGAGAGAAAATCCAGATGAGGACTGCAAATCTGTATTCTGAAGCAGATGGGGCCAGGTCTTGCTATTTTTGCCTACTTCGAGTGGCTCTTAGGAGGTGTTCATAGCACTGTACTGAGTAACCTCCTATTGTGTTGGAAACTCTCTTCTACAAAGAGCCCTTACTTAATTTAGCATGATCAGGACCACTGTGGCTTTACAAGGCTTGCATACTTTTCTATTGTGAAAATAGAATGACCCAAGAAGATTCTGGTATCATGGAGCAATTACAAGGAAAGGAGGCTGGATATAACAGATTACCCTAAATGTATGCTTTGTTAACAGTATTTCAAAATCCAATTACTGAATATTAGAACTTCTGCTTCCATATGATACAACAGTAACCCACTAAAAAGGGAAAGTTACTAACTCCTAGCTCAATGGATTTTCACTCTCCCTATTTAAATAATCCCCTTGGACACAATTATCGGAACAAGAAGTTTGACATGGTTTTCTTTATTATTATTATTTTTTGCAGTTTCCTCCTTTCATCTGAACAAGTTTCTTCATTATCCATCTCTCGATCTTTCTGTCAATCAATCAATCATAAAGACAGGAATGCGATGCCCTAGGTAAAATTGGGACATAGATGTTCTCTTTCAGTCTGCACTTTGAATCTCACAGGGGCTCCGTTAGAAAGAAAACCAATGTTGTAATGCTTGCATTAACTTTTTCTAGGCCAGTATTAAATTACACTACAGGTCATTTGGCACAGGAACTGACCTCCATGTGTATTTAATTGATAGCGTTGTTACTCCCACTTTTCAAAACATGAGCATCCTTCTAAAACCCATCTTCTCAACCTCCACCTGAAGAGTTCATATAAATAAGTCTTTTAGGTAGCATCTGTTGTACTTGGGGATATGCAGTGAAGTTCCTTTCTTCATTTTTTTAAAAACAAAGGTCTTACCATCTCTTCCATTGGGTCTCTGAGGCTCTTTATTGGTTGCAATTTCAGTGTGTGTCATGAAACCTGCCAAATTGGTTTAATTAATTACATCCCAACATTAATCATTTGTACACAGAAGCAAGCAAATAGTTGTTAATCTAATCCTTAAAACAGAGATTAGGACTAGTGTGTCTTAAAAAGCAGAGATGAATAAACTCAAATCCATTAGATTGACTTTGGTCTAAGCCAGGGGTCAGCAACCCGGGGCTCTGGAGCTGTATGTGGCTCTTTCATCCCTCTGCTGCGGCTCCCTGTCGCTCAAAATAGGCGTCACATCCGCCAATGTGTGACACCCGCTGGCACGCAATTTATTGAGCTTTTTGACTCCCGGTAGGCCAACCATGCATACATCCAAGAACAGAAAAGTTTCAGAAGAAAACAGAATGTTCAACTACATATGCTAGTTTTGTGGCCGCTTAAGAAATAGTCAGGCACAGGAAGGGTTTGTGGCTCCCGGTGTTTTCTTTTCTGTAGGAAACGGGTCCAAATGGCTCTTTGAGTGTTTAAGGTTTCCGACCCCTGGTCTAGGCATAATTCCAGTCTACTAGGACTGCGAAAAATTTCTTTCAACACAGGGATGTCCAACCTTGTCAACTTTAAGACTTGTGGACTTCAGTTCCCAGAATTCCATAGCAAACTACCTCGGTTCTTCACTGTGCCTCATTGTCTTTGCCCCAATTGATCCGTTTATATACATGTTTGCTTTGTTCGGCTTTCTACAAATTAACATGAGCAGGATTCAAATCATCTCTTTTCAACATTTTTCTACATTTTTCCATCTTCTTCTTACCACTTTGCTCTTCTTCGCTCTTCTCCCTTCTTCTTGAGAGCTCTCAAATTGCCATGTACCTTCACAGCATCCCACCATGTTTAAATGCCACAAAATACATTAAGGATGGGCACAGTTAAAACTGCAATGTTATGTTTGCATGACACAAATGGTTAACAGATTAATAGATTAACAGAGTTGGAAGAGACCTTGTAGGTCATCTATAACCCCCTGCCCAAGCAGGAGATCCTACACCATTTCTGACAAATGGCAGTCCAGTCTCTTCTTGAAAGCTTCCAGTGATGAAGCTCCCACAACTTCTGAAAGCAAACTGTTCCATTGGTTGATTGTTCTCACTGTCAGAAAATTAATGTTGTGATGAAAATTAATTAAACCAATTTAGCGGGTTTCATGGCGACTGTAACCAATTACACATAGGTTTAGGTTTGTTGAAAACGTTAGGCTACATATTCTCGGTTATAGACAGTATGTCAGACAAATACAACTTTAAACACTGTGTCTGAGGTGGGTTCCTGCCAGAGCTGCCCAATACGCAGCTCCGGTAGGGAGTGGCAGATTTCACAACCGCTCCTGAGCCCTCTCTGCCAGTCTACCCGGCGCGTCGCCATTTTTTTTCGCTGATTTTCGCTGATTTTCGGGCGATTTTGCTTCTGCACATGCGCGGAAGCAAAATCACACCGAAATCTTGCGAGGGGACGCACGTGCGAGAGAGATTTTGGTGAGATTTTACTTCTGCGCATGTGCAGAAGCAAAATTGTGCCAAAATCTCACATGCGCACACGTCCCCTCGCAAGATTTTGGCACGATTTTGCTTCCACGCATGCACAGAAGCAAAATTGCGCGAGGGTGTGTGCACACATAGCGAGCACGCTCCCCCGAAGCGTGGAGATGCGCGCGCATGGCTCCGGCAGCAAGGTAAGTGAGCAACCCGCCCCTGCACTGTGTCCTATTGAAGCCTTAAATTTGGGAGAGATGGGAAAAATGACTGTCCTGGCCAATAATCTTTACCTGATAAAAGGGAATGCAGAGACCTTCAAGAATAGGAAAATACGACTTATAAGTTAGAATGTTATCCATGTATACCTATCTGATAGTAAGATGGAATCCAATACGGTGTACTAGAAAACAGGAATGGTGGCATGGCAAACATCTCAAAAAGAACTCTCCCTAGTTTCTTGGGTTCTAAAGGCAAAGGCGGGGGACGGATGTACTTTCAGACTTCTATGAATGTTATCTTACAATAAAGCAGATTTAGTCCATCTAGTCGCGCTTCCTGTTTGGACTACACCAAATTAGTGGGCTGTCACTAACCTAGCAATAAAAGCGAAGTAGTTTTGCTAATATCTTAGATATCATATGTTGTTTCTGTAAAAATGTTCATTTCACTTATTAATGTTCATGTTACTTAGCATTGCACTAATTCAACGGCTTGCTTCATATATTAGGTTAAGCATAAATATCCAGTACATTGGTGCTGTGCTTCAACATCATCACACAAATAGCATAGATTATAAGTAATTGGAATTATGAGCACAAAGACATTGTGGCACATATGACTGCTGTCAATCTCCACCTTGCCTCCTAACCCACCCACTCTGTGGCCCATGATGTTAAGTCACAGTTTTGTGCCCGGTTTTGTTCACTAAGCCACATGAGCCATGAAATCACATCACACCGCTAGCCAGTCAACATCTTTTGGCTGACATTCTCCATCATATAAACTGTTCCTTGAGGGTCTAGTTTAGATAAAGTAGCAGTTGCTTTGTGCATAAGTAAATATCTGCATCAGCCCAAAATATTTTACTTTTAACAATTAAAATCAAATGTTTAAAATCATTGATTCCGAACAGGGGCGAGTTGCTTACTTACCGAGACCGGTGCGCTGCTCCGCGTTTCTCCATGCTTTGTGCATGCACGCGCTCACTACGTGCGTGCGCCCCCTCGCGTGATTTTGCTTCTGCGCATGCGCGTAAGCAAAATCTCACCAAAATCTTGCAAGGGGATGCGCGCACGCGCAAGATTTCAGCGCAATTTTGCTTTTGCGCATGCGCAGAAGCAAAATCTCACCGAAATCTCTCTCACACGCGCGTCCCCTTGTGAGATTTCGGCAAGATTTTGCTTCCACGCATGCGCAGAAGCAAAATCGCCCAAAAATTCATTAAAAAAGATGGTGACGCGTGCGACTGCCCGGCGGAGACGGTACCGGAGCAGTCGCATGCAAATTGCGTAATCGGCGGGTCCCTACCAGAGCTACGCACTGGGCAGCAGCGGTAGGAACCCACCCCTGATTCCGAATGGTAATCCTGTGTACAAGTTTGTCTCAGATCTGCAATAAAATACGACTGGGTCTTTTGCTAACTTTTCTTGAAAGAACCATTTCCCCAAAACATATGTCCATCTCTTTATGCTATTTCCCCCTTATTTAACCAGATTAACCTGTCAGATGAAGTGATGGGGAGGCCTTTCAAGCTACTGTAGAGCAACACAGTAGCTTCCTTTTCACCAAAGCCTAACCAGGTATTTCCTTCCATGTGGTAGTTTAGCGACCTCTGTTGGTACAATGGCAACACACAGTCTTCATAAGCAGAGATGCTTTTTAGGCACTGTTGACAGGTGTCTCTAAGAATGGGAGGGGGGGAAAAAGACAGAGACAGGCTCTGAAATGTTCCACTAGGCAGAAAAGGATTCCATTATAAATAAATCATGACAACAGCACTGTGTTATTACTTCCAGAAGCTCACAAGGCAAGAGAGAACCTGTGTGTACAACATCAATTTACCTGTTATTACTCAGTCCTGAATCTTTTTTTTTGCATTAAAATCAATACCAATACTAATACAACATCAGCAACTAAGCATTATGGTTTAGATGCTCCTCTTGTGACCAACAAGACTGCCACACATAGCTTATTTTACCCTTTTTTCTGATGTTTGCTTTCTTCCCCAGCACTCCACTTTCGGCCTAGAAAGAATGATGATGATGATGATGATGATGATGATGATGATGGTGATGGTGATGATGGTGATGATGATGATGATGGTGATGATGATTATTATTCCTTCTCCTTCTCCTTCTTCTTCTCCTTCTCCTTCTCCTTCTCCTTCTTCTTCCTTCTTCCTTCTTCTCATTATCATTATCATCTCTTTTATTCATTAAACATGAAACTCAGTCAACTGAACATTTAAAAAAGTGTCACAAATACCACTGACTGGTGCTAATGGTTGATATGGGTTGCTGCCAGCGTCCTAGATATCAACCAAGTATCGTCTTAAAATATATGATGTTCCGAGTAGTGCAGTTTTTTGCAGTTCCGCTGGTGTTATTGTAGGAAGCTGCAATTTCTTGATGTGTTTTGTGAAATTCTTGGACATGGTACCAAGTGCCCCGATGACAATGGGTATCACTGTTTATTTATTTATTTTTATTAGTGATATTTATATACCGCCTCATAGTGCAAGCACTCTCTAAGTGGATTTCACCATTAAGCAATGTATATATTTACATTGCCCCCAACAATCTGGGTCCTCATTTTACCTACCTTGGAAGGATGGAAGGCTGAGTCAACCCTGAGCTGGTGAGATCTGAACAGCTGAACTCAAATGATCAGTAGCCTGCAGTACTGCTCTCTAACCGCTGCGCCACCTCGGCTCTTGGCAATGTTTATGTTTCATCCATAGCCGTGTAGTTTCAATCGCCAGGTCGCGATATTTTGTAATTTTTTCCAGTTCTTTTTCTTCGACTGGCATCTCCTGGTACAGCGATATCAATAAACTGTACTCTTTGGCCCTCAACAACCATGATATCTGGCATGTTGTGTTCCAAATGACGATCCGTCTGATGATCCATTCTTTAGATTCCTGTTTTATAATACTATAAATAGTCTTAAAACATTAGATTTTGAGCATTGATTTTAGAATCAACTCTATGGTATTTTCTAGCCTTGCAGTATATAGGTGTTTCCAAATGGATATCCTATCACAATCCTGAAGTTCACTGGAGCAGACTGGATGCCTTCCCTTCTGCCATCCTAATTAAACCAATCCTATTCTTAAAATAAAAAATCACACCGAAGATAGATTTTTCTCTAGATATAGTCAAAAGTTGGGGTGGGGGAAAGTATTGCCTTAAGTGAAAATGCACAAAAAAATGTTTGCATTGAATGTTACATGGGGGGTGGGGGGTGGAATTCTGCTCACAATGCCTCCCTTTACACATTTAAATTCCTCCTTGCTAGATAGGATAAATAAATCTTTCTTGAATTTTAAAAAGAAGGCTGTCGTGATTTTGTCATTTAAAAAGCAATAGAATCATCAATTCTTAAATTAGGCCCTGAAGCTCAGCCTTGAACTCTGATTTGCCTAGTTTGACAGACATTTTGAGTGAGTCATAAGCACTGCATTGAAAAGTTTCTTCCTTATGCTACCATGTCCTATTTCCTGAATTAGAGTAAACGATGGACCGACAAATAATTGTCCTCTGCAAAGACATGAGCTGAACATCAAGCAGCCAAAGCTCATAATTAGAACCCTGAAACAAGACACATTATGAGTTGCTCATGCAGAAACTGCACTCATGTACAGTACTTACTGAGATTTCATTAGAAAATTAAATTAGGACTGTGAATATGCCATGCACACATGCAGGTTACATTCTTTCAAGTATAATTATGCAGAATCTCTAAGAGGTTGGATGCATTTGACACAGTTTGGCTGACTGTGTCCTTCTTCTTCTTCTTCTTCTTCTTCTTCTTCTTCTTCTTCTTCTTCTTCTTCTTCTTCTTCTTCTTCTTCTTCTTCTTCTTCTTCTTCTTCTTCTTCTTCTTCTTCTTCCCCTTCTCCCTTCTCCCTTCTCCCTTCTCCCTTCTCCCTTCTCCCTTCTCCCTTCTCCCTTCTCCCTTCTCCTTCTCCTCTCCTTCTCCTTCTCCTTCTCCTTCTCCTTCTCCTTCTCCTTCCCCTTCCCCTTCCCCTTCCCCTTCTCCCTTCTCCCTTCTCCCTTCTCCCTTCTCCCTTCTCCCTTCTCCCTTCTCCCTTCTCCTCTCCTTCTCCTTCTCCTTCTCCTTCTCCTTCTCCTTCTCCTTCTCCTCCTCCTCCTCCTCCTCCTCCTCCTCCTCCTCCTTCTTCTTCTTCTTCTTCTTCTTCTTCTTCTTCTTCTTCTTCTTCTTCTTCTTCTTCTTCTTCTTCTTCTTCCAAAGAAAACATTTCAGGATGTCTCCTGTTGAGCTTTTCTGAAGGAAGAACTCTCTCATCAGCCAAGCCAGGAACTTCTCTACAGTTGAGATTGAAAATAGCAGGTGGAAAAGCTATGTGAGCACAGATGACTGAAGGATCCAGTGAATTGACAAGAAATAACTTGAGAAAAAGGACAGAAGAACAAGTGGATTTCAAAACAGCCTGTGTGTCTAAGGGTTAAAGTATTGGATTAGAAGTAGGGAAACCCAGGTTCAAATCCATGTTCATCCATGGAAGCTCATAGGAGGACTTGTACCAATCTCCCTCCATCAATCCAACCTACCTCATAGGTCAATCTTCCCCCTTCATTTTCTAGGCGGAAGCTTGGAGAAAGATCTGCTGTGTATGCCATCTTTAGCTCCTGGAGTTATGGCACCACATAAATTTAACAAACAAGCAATAATAGACATTGCAGTATTTTTGATCAGCAGTGCTATAGCTCAGTATTTAACAAAAACAACAGGCAGGGGTTCTAAGGAGAATAGACACAACAGAATTCAGCAGGTGAGAATAGCAACATGCACATCAGTGAGTGGTTCCCTTCCCATTCAATAGCCTCACCAAAGCTGTACTCGGCACCATATGTCTGCAGTCAGTCCAGTGACAGAAAGCCATGATATATTGTAGGGAAAAGGACTGGGTTGGGCATTCTAGACAGCTAGAATTTTAAATTTTAAAATCAAAACATTCCCCCAAACAGCAACAATCTAAATTCAATACTGCCATTGAGAATGGGCAGCCAGTGGAGATGCTGGAATGGCAGGAGGCTCACTTATTCACTGAGAGGAAAGAAACCAATGCATATCTTCTTGAACCAAGTAAGAGAAGGCTGGCCGTGTTCAGTTTTCTGTAACAATACAGCCCACATGGCCATATCACTAGCATCGGCTTCAATCAGGGGTGAAATTCAATTTTTTCCCTACCGGCTCTGTGGGCGTGGCTTGGAGGGCGGGTCATGTGACTGAGTGGGTGTGGCCAACTTCACATCACTCATAGCAAGGTGGGGCATCACCTTGCTGTGAGTGACATTGATTTGGCCACGCCTACTCAGTCACATAACCCACCACCAAGCCACGCCCACCAAGCCATGCTCCCTCCCTCCCTTTCTCTCTCTTTCCCTCCCTCCCTCCCCTCTCTCTTTCTCTTCCCCCCTTTTTCTCTTTCCCTCCCTCCCTCCCCTCCCTCTCTCCCCTCTCTCTTTCTCTCTCTTTCTCTTCCCCCTCTTTCTCTCTTCCCTCCTTCCTTCCTCTTTCTCTCTCTTTCCCTTCCTCCCCTCTCTTTTCCCCCCTCTCTTTCTCTCTGTCCCCCCTTCCTCCCTTATTTTTTGGGGGTTTTTTTGTACTGCGCATGTGTGCACGTGCTTTGTGCGCATGCAGCTATTAGGCGTGGCCATGAGGCACGGCCATGAGGCACGGCCACGAGGCGCAGGAGGAAGTGAACAAGCAGCGAGGTAAGTTGGAACCCACCCAATACATTTGTACACATGTTGGCTTCCATATAAGCAATTAGTTTATAATGCTTGAACAGGAGCACCATTGTATAAAAGCCTGTATGAAATATTCCTGCTTAGCTACTCTCTAATTGGTAAGGCAAAATATGACTGCATTTTCCTGCACTAATTTTACTTTAAGGTGCCCCGAGGAAAAGAAATCACATTGCCAATATTTCCTAATACTTTTGAAATTTGGTAAGTAAAGAAAATAAGATTCCCCTGAAATTTAAATCAATAGTTCTCAATTATTTAGAGAGATGTTTCCACTCTCAAATAATTGAGTTAGAAAAACTACTGTAAGTGCTGTGAAAACCTCCTGCACACACACACACACACACACACCAGTAGTGGGTTCTAAAACCAGTTTCTACTGGTTCGCAGAACTGGGCCGAACCGGAAGCAACCCACCGCTGACACAAGAGAGAGAGAGAGAGAGGGAGGGAGGGAGGGAGGGAGGGAGGGAGGGAGGGAGAGAGAGAGAGGGGGGGGACAAAGACTCACCTCCATGACACCTGAAAATTAGTGAAATGCATGGGCTAGAGCAGTGATGGCTAACCTTTTTCTCGTGGTGTGCCGAAAGCGTGTGAGACAGCATGCATGCGTGCCGGTACCCATAATGCAATGCATGTGTGATCCCCCATGCGTCCCACCCACACACATGCACGTGCTCCCCCTGCACTCCCCCCACCTGTGCATGCACACGCAACCCTCCCCTGCTCCCCCCCACATACGTGTGTGATCCCCGTGCTCCCCCGCTCTCCACACATGCTCACGTACCCCCATGCTCCCCCACCCCCCTGCACATGTGTGCATGCACATGTGACCCCCATTTTGGGCCTAGAAGGCCTCATTGCAGCCTGGGACCAAAAACAGGCCACGGGGGGCACCGCACCCCCCACATCCCATTTTGGGCCTAGCAGGCCTCCCTGCAGCTTCCTGGGACCAAAAATGGGCCGCCCCCCCCCCCCGCGCCTCATGATATGCACACCCATCTCCCGTATGCGCCCCGTCCTCCGCGCATGCACGCAGATACCCCAAAATCAGCTGACTGACGGGAAGCGCGCGCACATGCGCGGTAGAGCTGAGCTGGGTAATGGCTCGCATGCCCACATTCCATAGGTTCGCCATCACGGGGCTAGAGTGTGACCTTTGCTAATCTTATGTTGCGTAGAATCAAGGGGAAAAAAGTTCAACATGGTGTTGCCGTATTTCTTTCCTAGGTATAATTTATATTCTAAACTCCTTGGTGAAAGTAGGCTATTCTCAAAGAAAGAAGCAAAACTGCGAAGTGAATTGTGCCAAGAAAACAAGAAAATCCTTGCCAAATCTGATGCTCATATTTTGATATTCTTCCTGAAGCTAATGTTTCTGATGGATCACCAGTTAAATAAAAAAGGGAAGTCATCCATAGAATATTGATTTTAAAAAGCCATTTTTCAGAGGTCCATCTTCGACAGTTAGAAGAGAGCATAAAGGACATTTTTAGAAGATCATAATTGTTATGATTACACGCTTGAGTAGGAAAGCCAGGTGCTTTCCATCTATTACTGCAGAAAGAATAATAATTTCCAGGACTTGTTTGTTTTTGTTCTTTTCATGAATTGCTGGAAGTATGGTATAAAATATTACACTATTCCTTCATTCTTTGAGGCTTGTAAAAAAAACCTTTGTAATATATGATCTGCCCAAATTTAATGAAGGTAAAAATAAAATTCAGTATCTGTATCATAAAATGGTAAGCAAATTGTGAACTAATTTAAGAGTGAAGTAGTTAAAAATACCCCAATGTGAAATAGAAACAGAACATAAAGTCAATAAATCAGTTTTTAAAAACCCTGAAACGACTCATCTATTATTATTATTTTTTTTGTCAAGTAGGTGTTGGTAATATACATAGATATTTATTTATTTTATTTATTTATTTAAACGCTCTTATAGGCCGCCCAATCCCGTGGGACTCAGGGCGGCGTACAGCATGAATAAGAACGTACATTTAAAAACAATCATAATTTAAATTAAAATATAATTAAAAAGAACATTATAAACACAACATTCAGGGGGAATCTGGTTGTCCTATTCACCCCATCTGCTGGAAGAGCCATGTTTTTAAGGCTTTACGGAAGGCCAGCAGGGTGGGGATAGTCCGGATCTCTGGTGGAAGTTGGTTCCAGAGGGACGGGGCTCCCACAGAGAAGGCCCTCCCCCGTGGCCCCGCCAGTCAGCATTGTTTGGCCGACGGGACCCGGAGGAGGCCCTCTCTGTGGGACCTAACCGGTCTTAGGGAGGTATGTGGTAGGATGCGGTCCCGCAGGTATCCTGGCCCTGAGCCATGTAGGGCTTTAAAGGTAACGACCAACACCTTAAATTGCAACCGGAGACTAATCGGTAGCCAATGCAGTTGGCGAAGGAGAGGTGTTACGTGGGTGTATCTTGATACACCCACTACAGCTCGCGCAGCTGCATTCTGTACCAACTGGAGTCTCCGGATGCTCTTCGAGGGTAGCCCCATGTAGAGCGCGTTACAGTAGTCTAGCCGTGAGGTGACAAGGGCATGAGTGACTGTGAGCAAGGCCTCCCTCTCCAAGTAAGGTCGCAATTGGTGCACAAGACGGATTTGTGCAAAGGTCCCCCTAGCCACAGCTGAAAGATGTTGCTCCAATTTTAGCTGTGGGTCTAGGAGGACACCCAAATTGCGAACCTATTCTGAGGGAGTCAATTTTTCTCCCCCGAGAACCAAGGAGGGACAGTCGACATAGTCCTTGGGAGGCAATATCCAGAGCCACTCAGTCTTGTCTGGGTTGAGCCTGAGTCTGTTCACTCCCATCCAGACCCTCACATCGTCCAGGCAGCGGCACATTACATCAACTGCTTCACTGAACTGACACGGGGTGGAGATGTACAACTGGGTATCATCAGCATACTGCTGATACCTCACCCCATGTCGTCGGATGATCTCGCCCAGTGGTTTCATGTAAATGTTAAACAGGATGGGCGAGAGGACCGAGCCCTGTGGCACCCCGCAAACCAGGGGCCTAGGGGTCGACCTCTGTCCTCCTGTCAACACCGACTGCGTCCTGTCAGAGAGGTAGGAGGAGAACCACCGTAAAACAGTGCCTCCCACTCCCATCTCCCCAAGACGACGCAGAAGGATACCATGGTCAATGGTATTGAAAGCCGCTGAGAGGTCAAGTAGCACCAGGATGGAGGAATAACCCCCATCCCGGGCTCGCCAGAGATCATCCATCAGTGCGACCAAAGCAGTCTCCATACTGTAGCCGCGCCTGAAACCCGATTGAAAGGGATCCAGATAATCAGTATCCTCCAAAAGCCGCAGGAGTTGGAGCGACACCACCTTCTCAACAACTTTACCCAAAAAGGGTAAGTTGGAGACTGGACGGAAGTTCTTTAAATCCGCTGGGTCCAGGGAAGGCTTCTTGAGGAGGGGCCTCACCACCGCAGCTTTTAAAGGCTGTGGGATGGATCCCTCTCTCAAAGAAGCGATCACAACCGCCTGGAGCCAGCCGCGTGTCACCTCCCTGCTGGCAGAAACCAGCCAGGAGGGGCACGGGTCCAATAAACAGGTGGAGGCGCTCATCGCTCCTATGGCCTTGTCCACATCCTCAGGAGTGACAGGTTCAAACTCGTCCCATATGACAGGACTAAGACTCACCCCTGTCATCTCGGCTTGCCCTGTCCAAATGGAGTCCAGCTCCGTCCGAATCTGAACGACTTTGTCCGCCAGAAACTGAGAAAATTCCTCAGCTCTGCCCTGCAAGGGATCTTCAACTCCCCCCTTGGCTAGGAGGGAGCGAGTCACCCTAAACAGGGCGGCTGGGCGGGAGTCGGCGGACGCAATAAGAGTGGAAAAATACGCGCATTTTGCCGCCCTTATCGCCACTAAGTAAGACTTAATGCAAGTTCTTAAAAGTGTCCGGTCAGACTCAGCTTTACTGGCTCTCCATCGTCGCTCTAGGCATCTCTTTAGGCGCTTCATCTCCCGGAGCTCCTCAGTAAACCAAGGAGCTCTCCGGGATCCGCTGCCACGGAGAGGCCGCAAAGGCGCAATCCGATCTAAAGCCCCCGTTGCCGCCCGATTCCAGGCAGCCACTAGAGCCTCAGATGAATCGTGTACCAGGGAGTCAGGTATTTCCCCAAGTTCCCTCTGAAATCCTTCAGATTCCATTAGGCGCCTGGGGCGGAACCACTTAATCGGCCCCGCCTCCTTGCGGTGGAGGAGTGGTGCCATGAAATCCAACCTCAGAAGGAAATGATCTGACCACGACAAGGGTACTGTGACTAAACCCCTCAGCCTCAGATCATCTCTCCACTGCCCCGAGAGAAACACAAGGTCAAGCGTGTGACCTCCCTCATGAGTCGGACCCTGAACTACTTGGGTCAGGTCCATGGTTGTCATGGAAGCCATGAACTCCTGGACTGTCTCCGAGGTTTCACCGGGCGATGGCAAATTAAAGTCCCCCAGCACCATCAACCTGGGGAACTCAATCGCCAGCCCTGCTACCGCCTCGAGCAGAACAGGCAGGGCCTTTGCAACGTAGCTAGGAGGCAGGTACGCTAGCAAAAGGCCCACCTGGACCCCTAAGTCCAACTTCAGAAGGAGCGTCTCACACCCAACAATCTCCGGGGCAGGGCTCCTTCGAGGATTAAGGTTCTGGCGAGCTATAATCGCCACTCCTCCACCCCTTCCCTGGGGTCGCGGCTGATGCTGAACTGAGAACCCGTCCGGGCACATCTCGGAGAGGGGAACCCCCCCCTCCTGGCCTAGCCAGGTCTCAGTAATACATGCCAGGTCCGCCCCCTCTTCCAGGATTAAATCCCGTACAAGGGGGGCCTTGTTGATAATTGACCTGGCATTCAACAGCAGCAGCTTGAGCCCAGGGCCCTGACATCCCTGGTTACCAGGACCTCGGGTTGAGCAAGATGGAACCAAACCAGAGGGGCCAGAACAGGAAATCGCTTGGAGACAGCGAGTTCTCGTTCCCCGAGAGCGGCCTACCCCTCTGCTCCTGCCATACCTACCTCTCCCTGTTATGACCGTAATCCTCCCGTCCCCCATCCCATCAGAGATCCACTCCCCTCCCCTACTGGTCCCCCCCTCTCCCGACAGATCATACATACCATTCATACTGCACCTGGGAATGGACCTAAGTCCCCCTCCACTTCTGTTTCCACACTCAGCAGAGGGGGACAAAGACCAAACCCTCGGCTTACTCCTTCCACTCTAATAATCGATGAAACTCTCTCGCACAATCATACCCATTCATAGCCCACATTATAATCACAATCACAATACTTCTGGGGTAGAAATTGCAAGGTTAATTATCACAAATGTTAAAATCAATAAAATTAATAAGGAGCATATAAAAATAATCTCATTAAAAATTAAGTCAATCCAAGAGTTCCAGTGTCCAGTTTTGGGAAGCCAATAGTCCAGGGGTTGATGGTATGTCCCCCTATCCAGATGGTATCTATAGATCACGAGCTCTCTCCCTCCAGAGTCCGATGTCAATCTGTCAGAGGGGGAGGTCCCCCATAGATAAGGGGGGCCTGAGAAAAGGGAACTGGCCACTGTAGCAGTCCAAATGGTGGGCCCGATCATCAATACGGCCCCAATAATAAACACAGTCGCTTTGGTGGTGCTGGCCTGCATAGCAGTATTGTTCAAATCCCGTTTCCAGGCTGTAGAAGAGACGGTGCTCGACCGACGTTCCCACGGCCTTCCAGTCGCCTCTAAAATGGCGACCTCCTCCCTTCCTGCATCCCCCTTCAAACTTCAGGCCAAAGACGTAAGAAAGGCCTGGCCAACAGCTGTTCAGTGTTGGCAGTCCCGGGGGGATTGCTGGGCGTTCGACTAAAAGGGCACTTGGCGAGCAGGGCAGAATAACAAGCCACAGCGAAAAGAATAACAAACACCGGCGGCAACGCTTGTTGGAAAAAGGAAAAAGAGCCCAGCTGAGACCAATCAGCTGGGCGAGTCCAGCCCGAGTCTTTAACGGCCGGGAGATCAAATTCCGATCCGCACTGAAGCAGTACCGATTTGTCTGCTATACATACCCGGTATTATCCTAGTCCTTGTCTCCCAGGTTGTTGCTGTTCCCGGCCAGTAGCCTTCGCGTAGTTTAAAAAAGTTTTTAGTTGTTGAAAATCTTCAAAAAGAGCTCTGCGGCTTCGCGGACGCCATTTCCGCTGGCGTCTTCCCGAGTCTGGAACTTCCCGATTCTGCCTAGTCCTCGTGGCCAGAGGTCTTCCTCGACCAAACGGACTGGCGCGCTCCTGGGTTCTTCTAATTTCCTCCGACCCGCTCAGAGATGGAAAAAGCTGGGTCGGGTCCTTGCAATTCTTCGGGGAGCAGATGAACGAGAGCGGAGGGCAGTTCGTTTGCAACCTCTCCGCTTAGCTCCACCCCGATATAACATTATTTATATACATAAGATGGGTACTGATAAGAGAGAACATTAGGACAGGGACGGTAGGCACGCTGGTGCACTTATGCACCAGCGTGTATTATATATTATATTATATTATATATATAATAATAATAATAATAATAATAATAATAATAATAATAATAATAATAATAATAATAATAATAATAATAATAATAATAATAATAATAATAATAATAATAATAATAATAATATATTATAATTTTTATTTATATATATATTATATTATATATTAAATAATAACAACAACAACAACAACAACAACAACAACAACAACAACAGAGTTGGAAGGGACCTTGGAGGTCTTCTAGTCCAACCCCATGCCTAGGCAGGAAACCCTACACTACTTCAGACAAATGGTTATCCAACATCTTCTTAAAAACTTCCAGTGTTGGAGCATTCACAACTTCTGGAGGCAGGCTGTTCCACGGATTAATTGTTCTAACTGTCAGGAAATTTCTCCTTAGTTCTAAGTTACTTCTCTCCTTGTTTAGTTTCCATCCATTGCTTCTTGTTCTACCTTTGGGTGCTTTGGAGAATAGTTTGACTCCCTCTTCTTTGTGGCAACCCCTGAGATATTGGAACACTGCTATCATGTCTCCCCTGATCCTTCTTTTCATTAAACTAGACATACCCAGTTCTTGCAACTGTTCTTCATATGTTTTAGCCTCCAGTCCCCTAATCATCTTTGTTGCTCTTCTCTGCACTCTTTCTAGAGTCTCAATATCCTTTTTACATCGTGGCGACAAAAACTGAATGCAGTATTCCAAGCGTGGCCTTACCAAGGCATTATAAAGTGGTATTAACACTTCGCATGATCTTGATTCTATCCCTCTGTTAATGCAGCCTAGAACTGTGTTGGCTTTTTTGGCAGCTGCTGCAGACTGCTGGCTCATATTTAAATGGTTGTCCACTAGGACTCCAAGATCCCTCTCACATTTACTACTGTTGAGCAAAGTACCACATATACTGTACCTGTGCATTTTGTTTTTCTTGCCTAAATGTAGAACCTTACTTTTTTCACCATTGAATTTCATTTTGTTTGATAGCGCCCAATGTTCAAGTCTGTCAAGATCCTTCTGTATCTTGAGCCTATCTTCTGGAGCGTTGGCTATTCCTGCCAGTTTGGTGTCATCTGCAAATTTGATGAGTTCCCCATCTATCCCCTCGTCCAAGTCATTGATGAAGATGTTGAAGAGTACTGGGCCTAAAGCAGAGCCTTGGGGTACTCCACTGCATACTTTCCTCCATGTAGATGCAGTTCCATTGAGCATATATATAATATATATAATATATATAATATATACATATATTATAAATATACTATATATTATACAGATTCGAGTCTACCACATAATTTTCAGAGGGGACTGCTACAGAAGAAAGGGGTCGGCACTGAAAAAGCTTTATCCTCTATCAGTCTTGTAGGATACAATGTTTTAATCAGCAATTAAAGCCTCAGAGGATAATTTTAATATTCAGACAAATTCACACAAACTGAATTAAATTGCATTCAAAAACACTACCACCAAAGCAGCGCATATACATGTGATGTCTCTAGCCTGCTAGTCTCTATACAGGGGTCCCCAAACTTGGCAACTTTAAGACTTGTGGACTTCAACTCCCAGAATTCTCCAGCCAGCTGGAGAATTCTGGGAGTTGAAGTCCATAAGTCTTAAAGTTGCCAAGTTTGAAGACCTCTGCTCTATAAGGAGAATACTGGTCATGTTTTGTATAGCTAATGTTTTCAAATCTTCTTCAATAGGCAATCTATATAAAGTGCATTTTGGGAATCCAGAGTGGAGATGTATGTATAACTAGGTTCACACAAAAAAAAAAGTGCCAACTGTAAACCCCACCAGAAGTCACATCTTTAAAGAGTTGGGAATGCCAACTGCCAGAGAATCAGCTTCAACCCACAAATGAACAAGCAAACAAAATGTGAGAGGTCAGTGAAATTTAGATGCAGTGCATAATATGAAAAGAGCTGTGCTGGATATGATCCCAGGTTTACCAACTAGAATCTATTAGAAACCCACACAGCAGTTTATCTCATTATTTCTGACATTGTGGTAATATATATGCACCATGGCTACCTAATAGAGGAAACTCCTTCATGGATCCAGGTAACCCCTTTTTAAGGCTCTCTAATTGTTCCTGAGACTGTAAAGCAATTAATCATCAAATGAGGTAGTTTTAAATCTCCCTGTATCGTCTCCAACAAATAAGCGGAGAGCAAAGCCCCAGAGTTTCTCTTCAAGCCATTAAGACTATACGTATATTAAATGTATTTTTGGAAGAACTTAAAATATATTAAATGTATTTTTGGCCTGAACTTAAAATATATTAAATATATTTTTGGAAGAAAATTTTTCATCATCCTTATACATTTTAGAGAGATAATGAAAAATATACCGCATTTTTCGGAGTATAAGACGCACCGGATTATAAGCACCTTAGTTTTGGAGGAGGAAAACAAGGAAAAAAATGTTTTCTATGCAAAGCCCATTAAAAGTCTTCAACTTACAGTGGCCAGAAGTAAAACAAGCCCAAAAGTGATAAGCAAAAGGAATTTCAGCAGGTATATCCTGCTTATCATCTGGTCATCCCACATAAAAGTAATTCAAACAAGCAAAAGATTTATTTAGGATATCTTTTTCAATAAATTATATATAGATATAGGGATCTTGACAGGGACCTTGACAGACAAGGAAAGGAGAACTTTCCTATGGTACTTTTTTTCACTAAAAGGAACTTCATTCTGATTAAAACTGCCATAAACATGCTGCCATTTAGATAGTTAGTTGTCTAGTTCTTAAAATTATCAGACACTGCAGTGGCTGCTAAAAGAAAATACTGTAAGTAGATTTGCAAATTTGCAAATGTTGGAGAGAAGAGTTATAAACATCCATACTACTACTACTATCCACACCATACTAGGAGCCGAGGTGGCACAGTGGTTAAATGCAGCTACTGCAGGCTACTCCAGCTGACTGCTAGTTCAGCAGTTCAGCTGTTCAAATCTCACCAGGCTCAAGGTTGACTCAGCCTTCCATCCTTCTGAGGTCGGTAAAATGAGAACCCAGATTGTTGGGGGCAACATGCTGAACTCTGTAAACCGCTTAGAGAGGGCTGTAAAGCACTATGAAGCGGTATATAAGTCTACGTGCTATTGCTATTGCTATTCTTCTTTTAAAAAAGTAAATACTTCTGAGGAATATTTCTGCTTCTTTCCAGTACACTAAAGCAGATATAGGAATAATAAGAATCAATAAATAGGATTGAGAAGTAGTATTATGCTATTTAAAAGAAGATACAAAAGCACTGGGCCTCTTCAGATCAAGCATTTATTTTAAAAAGCTTCTTCGTTTTGTTAAGTTGTCTAGAACAATAATAAAGCAGTCTTTAAAAAATAAGTCTAATAATTTGAACATTCTATAGACATTTATAGTTATTGCCTTACCTCCTTGCCAGCAGTCCACCTCCCCAATTTGCCTCCGTGCAGCTTTAGTTTCACTTTCATTTTACCACGTGGCAGCCTCTCAGCTGTCTGTCGGGAGGCTGATTCTGACCTGCTTGTGCTAATCGGGCTCTGGCTGTTTGCTGCAGAGGTAAATTGATGGGAGGCAGAGACCAAAGGGTGAGGGTGGCTGGGTGGGGCTACATTCGATGTATAAGACGCACCCAAGTTTTCACCCTCTTTTGGGGGGTAAAAAGGTGCGTCTTATACTCTGAAAAATACGGTACATATATATTCAGGTTTTGCTTAAAATCTAAGACTAGGACTGAAAAAAACAAGGCTCTACAAAACTGACTAGATGTCTTTGGAGCCATCAGATCCTCCTAGAAGTAAGCATAGCACTGCTGAATTGATAGTTCTAAGTCTCAGTAATAAATAAGAGTAAACATATCTTGACTCCATATTCAACTTTTTTTAAAAAATTATTTCAATTTATCGAAGTTGCTCTAGTCTAGTGGATTATTCCACTGGTTACATTTAACTTTTCCTCAAGCCTCCTAGTATTTTTATGCCCTTTTCTCTCTGAGAATATCTGGTAAAATAACAAAAGCTATGTCAATGGTCTACATATCTGCATTAAACAGAGTAATAACAAGTTAATTGCTTCTACTCTACCCAATTGTGATCAATACATCTAAATGTAGTCCATTGTTAAATAAATTGCTCCATATTTCTTGCTCATGTTGTCCTGCTCTTCTCTTGTTCACGTGAAAGGAAATTTAAGACTATTCACATTCAACAGAAGAGAATACATGTAGCTCAAGGTTGAACTGTGAAGTTGTTGGTACTCTCTAAGTTTGCTTGTAGAAGATGATGTTACCCAGTTGGGTCATAAAATATATGCAAGCAAACAACCAAGGTCAGAAAGCATTTCTGAACCCTTGTTTAATACTAAAGGTCAATTTAGGAAAGGAGAACTCACAGGAAATAGCAAATTAGAGTGTTGTCATGTGGCAAAATCAATTTTTAACCCTAACCTTAACTAAGATTGATGAGTAACACAGCTACAATATAAATCCCACAAACTGCTACAGCCATTAATTTAATTGTGCCAAATTGTTAGATGACCTGAACTTAAAATGAAATGGTACAGGTGTAATTAGTAAACCCATTCTCCATTATCTGAATATTATGCAGACCTATATTGCTCATATCTACTTAGCCTTTACAAGGTTTTGTCCAAGGTAACCAGCATCTATTCAGATGGTCATCTTGAAAACAACAGTTGCTCAATTTTCTGAGTCAAAGTCTCTGTGATTAAAATTAGTTTTGCATTTTGCTTAACACAAGTTAAGCATCCCTTTCTTATACTTAAAAGTAAATCACTCTGATTTAAATGAACTACACACCAAAATATTTTCTTAGGGTAATTGTACCCTAAGTAGATATAGTGAGATTGCTGTTGAGTGGAAGATATATCTCAGGGGCTATTGGTCCCATATAAGAGTCAATTTAGATGTTTTGGTGGTTGGGTTGTGTGTCTCTAAAAGTTATTTGGAAGTTATGTTTAGGAATGCACAAGAATGTACAACTCAGGGGCGGATTCCTAATTTTTTTACTACCACTCTGTGGGTGTGGCTCATTTTGTGGGCATGGCTTGCCGCCCATGTGACCGGGTGGGCATGGCTTCTTGGACTGCTGAAGGGAGGGGAACTGAGATAGGTCCTGCTGCCCATTCCCCCTCAGCAACTCGAGAAACCTCAAACATGCGAAAATGCCTAGGCTCATCACCGCACGTTCGTGGCTTCTCGGACTGCTGAAGGGAGGGGAATGGAGATAGCTCCTGCCACCTGTTCTTTCAGCATCTTACATGCTCCCTCAGCCATCCTCCCCTGCTTGGACTCACTGTGGGGTAGGAAGGCAGTGCATGCGCAGTGCCGGAAGCTCAGCTTCTGGGCATGCGCAGAAGAAAATTTTAAAAAAAATTAAAAAATTTTTTTAAATGGCGCCGCCCAGGCACTGGCAACCGACTGCACCGGTACTGTGACGTCACCAGTAGGCCGCTACCGGTGCTATAGAGTGGACCACACTGGTAGGAACCCACCACTGGTACAACTGCTTTAAGCAGCTATGCCTTTTTCCAGGCTACTTTATGAGCCTAGAAATGGATGGTGTTCCTTGCAGGGGTATCAAACTGGCAGCCCATGGGTCGGATGCGTCATGCACAGGCCACGCCCACCCCAGCTCCATGAAGGCAAAAAACATAACGATGCAGCAAGTTTGACACCCGTGCTTTAAGGAGGCACATTGCTGCTATGCCACCAAATCCTATGACAACATTTGAATCAATTAAAGATCAAGATTGCTGGAAGCAAAAGGAACTAGACAAAATCGATTCATTTGACCAAGGTTAAAATAATTTCCATAAAGTTCTGGGAACCTTTTATGGATTTTTGATTCCAGGACTGAAATGTTAATGATTTATGGATTGTGTATGGATAAGAGATGGATTATAAGGAAAAAGAGACACTTGCTTGTAATCTTATAAAGAGTAAAGAATTCCTGGGTTTGTTCATATCTGTTGCAAGGAAGATTGGAATTCATTCATATATTTTTTTCTCTCTCTCTTTCTTAATTCAATTCAATTGTTTTTTTAATTAGTTAAAAAAGACGTGACTGGTCTAGTAAATCAAAACTTTCAAAGTACCTGCATTCTTTGTCACCATATGCTGCATATACACAGAAGATCACTGATGAAACAGGGCCTGCCAAGAATCAATCATTGATACTATTCCAATAAGTAGAAGAAAATACCACTGTGCTAATTTGCTTTCTTGGTTAATTTGACAGATTCACCTTCAAATCAACATATACCATCAACGTTTTGGATAGCCCTAGGAAAAGCCATGTGATTTGACTTCCAACTATCAGATTTCCCACAGAACAATTGAGAGGCACATCATCTGATTTTGCAGTCACTATCTCTGTCAATCTATGTAGCCTTTTAAAGCTTACCTCAGTGGAATAGGTTTTGGGATTTCAATGAGCTATCTTTTAAAAAGAAAATTGACCCATCATTCCCTTAGTTCCATGACATACACAAGATGTTTGATATGATAGTCAATTTTAAAGCATCAGTGAGCATTCTGAATTCTTGGAATGTGAAGCCTGCTAACAGTATAAATCAATTCAACATATCTTATCGGCAAGAAGGGAAAAAAATCACACATTTTCACTGGGATATAAAATCCTCAGTTTTTAGAGTTGACATCCATTGAGTGTCTACACACCTTTACAAATAGGATACCTGAAAAAAATATGAGCTGAACATCAAGCAGCCAAAGCTCATAATTAGAACCCTGAAACAAGACACATTATGAGTTGCTCATGCAGAAACTGCACTCATGTACAGTACTTATTGAGATTTCATTAGAAAATTAAATTAGGACTGTGAATATG
Source organism: Diadophis punctatus similis (assembly GCA_023053685.1). NCBI lineage: Eukaryota > Metazoa > Chordata > Lepidosauria > Squamata > Dipsadidae > Diadophis > Diadophis punctatus. The sequence goes on from JALIGW010000004.1 coordinate 68,100,297, forward strand.
CCATGCACACATGCAGGTTACATTCTTTCAAGTATAATTATGCAGAATCTCTAAGAGGTTGGATGCATTTGACATAGTTTGGCTGACTGTGATCTTCTTCTTTCTTCTTCTTTCTTCTTTCTTCTTTCTTCTTTCTTCTTTCTTCTTTCTTCTTTCTTCTTTCTTCTTTCTTCTTTCTTCTTTCTTCTTTCTTCTTTCTTCTTTCTTCTTCTTCTTCTTCTTCTTCTTCTTCTTCTTCTTCTTCTTCTTCTTCTTCTTCTTCTTCTTCTTCTTCTTCTTCTTCTTCTTCTTCACAGTTTTTAGAGTTGACATCCATTGAGTGTCTACAGACCTTTACAAATAGGATACCTGAAAAAAATTGTAGAGCTTATACCTCTGAACATTTCAGTTCTCCAAATTCTCAGAAATTAGTATATTTCCACATAATTAAGGACAAAATCTCAAAAACTGGGTTTGTTTGCTCTAATTAACACAGAATTAATCTTCCAGCTGGATTTTATAGCAGCTTTCCCCTTTTAGTAGCTTGCTTTATCAGCTGTAAGAAAGTGCATTTAAACCAATAAAACTGATTCAGAGCTGATGGGTACATTTGCATCATGGCCAGAACATCAATCAATACCTTTCATTTTGTTTAAAGGCCAAGGGCCAAATTAGAGTTTGAAAAGTCCTTGTAAAATCTTTGGGTAATTTCAAGATTGAGTCTAATGAAAGATTAATGAATATAGGCATCTATTTCCAGCCCATCTATTTACATGTGACTTCCAACTTCAGTCTTGCTGAGTGGCCGAGATGACAAGCAAAATGCAATTGTCTCTATCTGCAAGTCCCGAAGAGCTAAAAACTACACTACCATAAATAAATGGTGCTCTAGGAAAGGTTCCAAATCCTACAGATTATTCCCCCTTTCCCCCCTTCCTCCCTTTTTGACAGTTCTTGTGATAGTGTGAAAATACCAGGTGTTGGTTTAGTTACTGGTGCTGCCATCTGGCATAGAGCACAAGAACAATAGCTAGTGAGAAGAGCACAAGAAAGATAAAGGGTTGAGAGAGGATGGAATGGAGAAACTAAGAAATTGAATATTTAGAAGTATGGCTGCTTCATCTAATCAGGCACACTTAACCAGGGACATCTTCAATTCTAGCAAATTAAGTTTACAGATTATCTGAATTCAGTGGGATATACTTCTAATGTAACTTACATTGCAATATGGTCTTCTTATTCATAGTTGCTTGATATCACATTCTAATGGTATCACTTCTTATCCTGAACACCAACTACCGGTATTAGCTAAGACAGCTGAAATGGAAGACAAAGTAGCTACTTGAACTACTTTGCAACTGCTGTGTAACTCCAGCCGCCTACAGCATCGTCTGGTATCTCCAAACTTCCAAAACAGGCTCATTGATTTGTTCATTGATTTCCATAATATCAGTTAGCCCTATATCTAACAAGAATATTTAATAATCTTAATTCAGTGCAGGTGGCATTTACCCCAAACTGGACAGAATTTCATTATATAAGAGGATATATGTCACAGAAACCTTCTAATTCAGGATAACATCTTGGTGCACGCACGGTGGTGCGTGCGAAGCGGTAGGGAAGGTAAGTAGATTTCACTGCTGGTTTAACCTAACAAAGAGAAGGACTGGGGTGTCAAGATAACTATCTTCTGGTACATGAAAGACAGTCCCAGAGAGGAGGAGATCAGTTTATTCTCCAAAGACTGTAGGCTAGCTCCTGAAGACAAGACAAGAAGCAATGGGTGGAAGTTTGTTAAAGAGAGAACTACCGTATTTTTCGGAGTATAAGACGCACTGGAGTATAAGACGCACCTTAGTTTTTGGGGAGGAAAATAGGGGAAAACAATCTGCCTACCAGGTATTCATCTGGCTAGCATCCTTAGTCTGGTCAGCTTCAGCACATTATTTTATCCCCTGGTTAGGACTTAAAAAAACCTTCTTCTGAGAGAGTAACAATGAAAGAGCCTGCAAGCCGATAAAAGCTGGGAAGATAGCACCTGGTTAGGGCTAGAAAAAAACTTATTTGGAGCAAGTAGAGCAATGAAAAAAAATTCTGCAAAGACTTAGGGCTGGAAAAACATTCTTTGAGAGAGTAACAATGAAAAAGCCTGCAAGGTAAGAGCTGGGAAGATCTGTTAGCACCTAGTTAGGGCTGGAAAAAAAAGCTACATTCGAAGTATAAGATGCACCCAAATTTTCAGCCACTTTTAGGGAGGAAAAAGGTGTGTCTTATACTCCGAAAAATACAGTAATCTGGAACTAAGGTGAAACTTCCTCACAGTGGAAGTGATGGCAATTAATAAATGAAACAGCTTGCCACCTAAACGTGTGGATGCTTCATCACTGGAATACTTCAAGAAAAAGATTGGACAGCCATTTATCTAGGATGAAGTAAGGTCTCTTGCCTTGGGCAGTGGGTTGGACTAGAAGACTTACAAGATCCCTCCCAGCCCTATGATTCTATATCTCTACTCAAATAAGACACAAGAACCCAGTATACGTTTACCAACCTATTGGTAAATTGGCAGCACCAAGAATCCTTCTACTTTTAGATATATAATAATCATCATAAGTTCTTGGGAAAGAAATGATGTTAATAAATGTGTCCATGGTCTGATTCCGTAAGAGAGGCAAACAGATGGACAGAGAAATGGAGAGAAATGGAAACTGTGCAACTGGGGTGGAAATTAAACAGAAACAGCAACCTAAATTTTCTATGTATATCATGAATTGAAGAAACAAAACTGTGTTGCATAATATAAGTCTAAAAAGCAATAGTGTACTTAATTTCTCTTCCCTTTTCCAGTATCGTTTCTTGGAACAATATAATTAAAAATAACTACTTCAGCAAAATAAAACTTGTTAAGTTTATATTTAGCAGGGATCAAAGTTCTGTATCACTCTGGGAATGGATGTGATGTGTTAAAGACTTAACAGATTTGTAATTTTTTCCTCCAGAGATTTAACTTTAATTTCTGTTTCTTATTTTATGAGAACATATGCCATAATATGACTATATCCCTGTTATGGTGATGAAAATTTGTCCCTGTTGATTTTTTTTAACCCTGCTACACATTTCTGTTCTATTTGCTTAATAAAATCTTTCTCATTCAAGGACCACTTGAAAAAACATAGACAAATTATTATTAATTGAGATATTTAACTTGACAGGAGCATGGTCTAAAATATTTACAGTGTTTATGTCATGTGCCTTAACAAACTAAGAAACAATCTACTGTATTTTTCGGAGTATAAGACGCACCTTAGTTTTGGGGGAGGAAAATGGGAAAAAAATCTACCTACCAGGTATTCATCTGGCTAGCGTCCTTAGTCTGGTCAGCTTTAGCACATTATTTTATCCCCTGGTTAGGGCTGAAAAAACCTTTTTTCAGAGGGAGAAGGAATGAAAACAAGCCTGCAAAGACTTAGGGCTGGTAAAAAAAACTACTTCGAGGGAGTAGGAATAAAAAAATGCTGCAGGTCGGTAAGATCATTAGCACCTTGTTAGGGCTGAAAAGAGCTTTTTCAGAGGAGTAGGAATGAAAACAGGCCTGCAAAGACTTAGGGCAGGAAAAAAACTACTTCGGAGGGAATAGGAATTAAAAAATGCTGCAAGCCAGTAAGATAGTCAGTAAGCTACATTCGGAGTATAAGACGCACCCAAATTTTCAGCCTCTTTTAGGGAGGAAAAAGGTGCGTCTTATACTCCGAAAAATATGGTAAATAAAAAGTAGTGGAGAAGAAAGTAAGTTCATTTTGGGAATGATTGAGAGTATATGATTTTCTAGATAATCTTTAGATGAATGATGTACATGCAGTGGTGCTATATCCAAATCTGAATACTAAAAAACAAGCTTCTACACCTGATATTTCTTTTTCAGCATTTGGAAAATGTTCCGATCAAAACAAAATACCAACTATAAAGCTTTAAAATTATGATTTATATATACTTCTCCCAGTAAGAGCCATTTCAAGAATTTGAGTAGCTCAGAACAATAAAATATCTGTTTCTCTTTTCCCCCCAAGGCAGCACTTCCAGCTCCTAAAAGGCATTTAATTTGCTGTATTTGTATGACAAAAGACAATAACAAGAAAAATAAAAATTGCACTCAATCTTGCAATGAATCTGTTGAGCAGTCTTTAACACCCCTTTGATAGTTCTATCAGTTGGACTTTGAGACTTGCGAGGTTGATAGTCTTGTGAGGCAGCCCAGACAAGAAACACATGCAGAAGTACTGGCTAGCTCTACTTTATTGTAAGCAGGGGTGGGTGCGGTCTTCTCTATGGCACCGGTAGTGGCCGGCGGATTGGGAAACAGCTCCGGTGCCGTCCTCGCCGGTCCGTCACGCAGCACCATCTTTTGGGGGGAATTTTTCGGCTTTTTTTGCTTCCTGCGCATGCGCGAAAGCAAAATCTCACTGAAATCTCACGAGGGGACATGTGCGCTTGAGAGATTTTGGCAAGATTTCGCTTCCGCGCATGCGCGGAAGCAAAAAATTGCCAAAATCACACGCACACGCATGTCCCCTCATGAGATTTCGGTGAGATTTTGCTTCCGCGCATGCGTAGGAAGCAAATTCACACGAGGGGGCACATGCAACATGGCGATGCACGCGCAGCGCATCGGTGGTGAGTTAGGAGCAACCCACCCCGATTATAAGGTTATATTATCACAATCTTGCAAATCTAAAAGTGTTTCTCTCTTCATTATCTCTACAACGCAAGAAACTAGGGAGAATCCCTTCTGAGACATCTGCCACACCCACATTTTTTCAGGCTGAGACTATTCTATCACTTAACTATCTGACTGTTGCCCTAACTCTTCTCCTTGTCTCCCAAGGTCATTCCTACATAATATTCAGTAGTGGGCTGTAACCGCTTTAACAACCTGTACGGTGATCGCACGCTTTGTGCGTGCACCTGCCTAACGTACTTGTGTGCAGTGTTCAAAATACAGGAATTTCAAGCTCAGCTGCTTACCTTCTAAGGCAGCCCCGGTAAGTAGAACAGCGGAGACGCAGAAATCAGCTGTGCCGCGCGAATCAGCTGAGCCAGAAAGAAGGACATATAGGACAGGATATGGCAGGGGCAGGTGGGCGGGGCCAGCTGATCATCGGAACTACCGGTTCGCCCAAACCGATCCGAACCGGCAGCAGCCCACCACTGATACTATCATACTTCTTAGGCAAGGCATACCAGCTTTCTCAATCTTCAGAGCTGTCATTGAAGAAATTTCAGAAAACATCATGTGAGTATCGTGGAATATATGTGAGATGAAAGATCCTCTATGTAATAGTCCTATGGAGAACAAGGCAGATGACTGACAGAAATATACTAGATTCTACCTTGGCTTTCCTTTTGTGGATACATTTTGTTTATCAAATTGATTTGGGTTTAGTTATTTATTATTATGTTTTCCCTTTGTTTGAGACTGGATATTATCCAAAGTTCTTTGTAAGCACTGTAAATAATAGTATGTGTAAGCTAAGATAAAGGGGCTATTTTTGTGACACTTCCCCCCCCAACGCATTTTTTCTGCTTTCTCCTGCCTCTTTCCCCATCTCACCTTTTCTTTTTGGATCAAGACTCCCTAACTCAACACTGAATGCAAAATGCTCTTGTTGGCCTAACTATCATGCCTATGTGCTGACAATACTGACATTTCATTAATATAGGTTTTGCATTGAATCGGTTAGGTATCAGTAGACGTCAAGATTTGTTGTTCTTCAAAGTAAATATTGACCTCAAGCATTACACCGGTCAATATTTACATCTTTGGTCAATCAATCCAGATGATCACCTGAACAAATCAGATATCCAATTACTATTTATTTTAGGGGTGAGGATTCTGCATAATAACTATGAGTATGGCTCAGGCTAAACTAATGCTTCTTTATCACAAAGGAGACTAATAAATGATAAGAGTCCATCTCATAAAAGTGGCCTGAGTCATTATTTTCCATTCAACAAGATGCTCATCAGGAAAAAAATACTTGTCAAACAAAAGCAATATATTATTCTCAGATGTCTAACACTCAAAAATCCTGGCTTTACAACAATATTTTATTGGCTTCAAAACAGGAAATGATATTGGATTGGCTACTGCTAAATAGGCAAGAATGATGCATTAAATTGCTCAATACATCAGCAGATGAGTCATTGTCTATGTTGCAGCAGTTTAAAATCTTCACAGTCTTACCACATGAGCATCTTCACAATGTTATTTTGAGAACTGAGATCTCATGCAGCCCTCAAAAATATTTGTGGGAGTAAAAGAACCTTCACCATGAAGGTCTTGCTTGAATCTCAAAAATTTATTCTGTAGGTTCCCAAATTCAGTCTTTTTAGAATGATCCTTGGCAATGATCAAGGATACTGCCTTGTCTATCTGTCTTTTGATATAGTACGAGGGTGAGTCAAAACGTAATGCCATTTTCTTTATTTCAGTTTTTGATAATAAATACCTGACATTTTTCCCAGTTATAAATGATTATATCATTTACGTCCTGAAATATTTTGTTTCTTACTTTTCAGGTTTGTAGACTCGCAAGGAAAATCTAAAATGGCTGCCCCCATAGAGTTGCGTCAAAAACAAAGAGCAGTGATTGAATTCCTTGTTGCCGAGGGGGAAACCCCTGTGAACATTCACAGACAATTACAAAATGTGTTTGAGGACAATACTTTAGATTATAGCCCTATGAAAGAGGGTTTGAGAGGCAAACATTATTCCAGTGACGAGAAAGTGAAAACTGCAGTGAAGAAGTGGCTCAAAGAACAGTCAACAAAATTTTATGAGGCAGGGATACATGCTCTCATTCGAAGGTGGAACATTGCTATTGAGAGAAACAGTGACTATGTTGAGAAGTAGGGATGTGATCCACAGAGGACCAGCTTCATTTTGATGTATGCTACATGTTCCTGTGTTGGTAATTATACCTGTCCTAAAGAAAATGGTATTACCTTTTGACTCACCCTCGTATCTTTTATTGGTATCTAGTAGCCATGCTTTAGATCAGGGAGGTCAAACTGGCAGCCTGTGGACCAGATGCATCACATGCAGGCCATGCCCATTCCATCTCCGCGAAGGGAAAAAAGTCTCAAAGCATCACATCGTGTGACGCCACGAGTTTGACACCCATGCTGTAGATAGTATCTAAAATAATATCTATAACTGTGGTTTCCTGGGAAGTAGGCAGTGCATTCAAGAGGGAAGCCCAAAATAAGAGATTGCATAGTGCTGAGCTGGATGGGGAAGGAAGAGGTTCGGGGTAGCCACACCCTAGAATCTCTCAGAGTATATTTATTAGTATATTTATTAGTTTAGAATAAACTAATAAATATATTTATTTATTAAATTTATATTAGAGTATATTTATTAGTTTAGTTTGGCAAGATTCTGTCTATTAGGTATAAAGATTTGGATTTGATTGATTCCACCATGTTGTCTTTGGGCTTGGACTTTATGGGTAGTTATTCCTAAATGTTCTTCTTTTCCTAATCAAATTATCCATCAAGCAAATACATATTTTCCTACCTGAAGCACTTCTTTAATTTTCAATCTTAAGTCCTTTATGGCCCACTGTCAATGATTTATCCAATTTGCATCTTAGTTCCTCCTATCAGCTGCTTTACAAGCAGTAGCTTAAATCACAAGAACTATTTGCATCAACTATATCATGTTTAGATATTTTCTTGTTATAATACCATGCTACCATCTCAATACTTCAGAATCAAATGTTTCAGCTGAGATACATGAATCTTAAAACAGATTGCCTTTCTTTTCTAAGGGTGCTATGAGTCTTCTTCAAATGTAGGTAAAAAGTTCCATCTGGCTTACAGCCAAGAAAGTGCACATAACATCATTAACCTAATTGGCAAAGTGTAAAAATAAAAATAAAAAAATCCAATAGACTTTTGTTGCGTCAAAATGGCCTTGCTTCAGTTCAGCGTGGTGTAATGTGTGTGATGTTCAAAAGACTAGACTTGTCTAGAATTGTGCCATTTTTAGATCCTTACGGTCTGTCTTGTGGCTTAATAAACTGTTATAGTTATTTTATGAAGTTTACTGTGGCAAAAATAGACTTGGCTGTTCAAGTGCCTAAAATAAGACTACTGGCTGGTAAAAATGCCCTGTGTCCTATATTAAATATGAAGCAGGAAGTATTTCCAAAGAAGCGTCTGGAAGTTTTGTTTAAAAACATATGCATGAAAATACAACAGGTTTGGGAATACTCTGGTCTCTTCCCTTATCTTTTCTGTCTGGGTTTAGGACAAATAAGAAAATTAAACTGAGACTTATTTAATAGCAACGAGAAGTAGAATAAAATATTGTGCAAACAAAAATGCATGTCATTTTTATGATGATTTCCATCTGTAGCAATCAGCTTCTCTGATATACTTTATACCTTGCTGGATTATTAGTTTGTTTTTATGAACACACAGCCTCTAAGGGAATAGCATTTTCTGTCTTTTTTTATTAGTTTGGTGCAATTCATTGTGGAACACCTGCCAAAGAAAGTCTTGAGAGGCCCTGAAGCACAGGTATTTTAAATCATTGTTAGGCCATACACTATTAATTCACAGAACCTTACACTGCATAATATTCCTATTTCAGGGATTGGGTGAGATTCAAAATTCACCACTGTCTTCTAAATAAATATTGGCAGTTCCTAGCAAATTGCAACCCTGATTTAACAAAAAGCTTTAGCACCTTTTGGATTAGCACTTCAATATATTGTGCTTTTAAAAAAAAAATTATTTTCTTTATAAGAAGAGGAAGACTTTGACTTATACTGACATTTAAATGGTAAGCGGAAGTTACCAAACTTTATTAAGGGGCTTATTAATCTGAAAGCTATTGAACCTTTTTAATATTTACTTGGTAGTTATGTTCCAACCCAGTTTAGATGAAATTATCCAATGAGAATCAAACTGGTTTGATATCCTATTTTATAATAGGATATCAAAGAGCCGAGGTGGCGCAGCAGTTAGAGTGCAGTACTGCAGGCTACTTTAGCTGACTGTGATCAGCAGTTCAGCTGTTTAAATCTCACCGGCTCAGGGTTGACTCAGCCTTCCATCCTTCCGAGGTAGGTAAAATGAGGACCCAGATTGTTGGGGACAATGTAAATATACATTGCTTAATGGTGTAAACCGCTTAGAGAGTGCTTGCACTATGAGGCGGTATATAAGTCTCACAAATAAATAAATAAATAAATAAATAAATAAATAAATAAATAAATAAATAAATAAATAAATAAATAAATAAATAAATAAATAAATAAATAAATAAATAAATAAATAAATAAATAAATAAATAAATAAACAAACAAACAAACAAATAAATAATTGGCAATTTCCTCATTTGTATGAAAAGTTAAACTAGATCTATTGCATTACATCATAGGAATGAAATAAATAAGAAGGAGATTATAGGTACCATTCCTCATCACTGGAATAATAATCCTCCATACTCACCAGATTTAGCGCCTTCAGACTATCATCTCTTCGGCCCCATGAAAGAGGGTTTGAGAGGCAAACATTATTCCAGTGATGAGGAAGTGAAAACTGCAGTGAAGAAGTAGCTCAAAGAACAGTCAACAGAATTTTACAAGGCAGGGATACATGCTCTCATTCGAAGGTGGAACATTGCTATTGAGAGAAACGGTGACTATGTTGAGAAGTGGGGATGTGATCCACAGAGGACCAGCTTCATTTTGATGTATGCTACATGTTCCTGTGTTGGTAATTATACCTGTCCTAAAGAAAATGGCATTAGTTTATGATTCACCCTCGTACTACAGATAATTGGTATGTTGGGTTCTTATTCAGGACTTTGGATAACTATGCAAAACTTGGAGAGGGTGTATATTTATTCAGCTCAGGAAGAATGCTATCTAATAGAATGCATGTAGACGAAGGGCACCTGAGTGTGTCTTATTTGTTACGTTGCAACAGAAGACCGACTCACTAGGGCAGTGACGGCGAACCTATGGCACGCGTGCCACAGGTAGCACGCAGAGCCATATATACCGGCACACAAGTCATTGCCGTAGCTCAGCTCCAGCCCGCATGTGCACGCCAGCCAGCTGATTTTTGGCTCGCGCGGAGGCTCTGGGAGGGCATTTTAGGTTTCCGGAGGGCCGGCGGGGGGCTTTTTCGCCCTCCCCAGGCTCCAGGGAAGCCTCTGGAGCCTGGGGAGGGTGAAAAACGGGCCTACCAGGCCCACCAGAAGTCGGGAAATGGGCCGTTTCTGGCCTCCAGAAGGCCTCTGCGGGGGCGGTGGAGGCCATTTTCGTCCTTCCCAGGCATTGAATTATGGGTGTGGGCACTCGCACGTGCGTGATAGCGCACGCGCACGCACTTTCGGCACCCGAGGGAAAAAAGGTTCGCCATCACTGCACTAGGGAAATTAGGAATGTCATGCAGAATTTGTAAGAACTTCTGTTTTTACAGTCAGAGCTAGAGCAGGTAGAAGAGAAAGTGGCAAGTAACCAGATAACCATTTGATCATGACTAAGAAGTCAGCCTAGCCCAAGTCATTCCCTTGTGATTCCTTCCACTTACCCCTCTGTACAGGCTGTTTATATAGTAAAGGACAACTCAAAACAGAGGAGCAATTAATTGAAGATCTGCTCTTACTTTGTCCTCTTTGCATAGAAGTCTCAGTCTTTCTTTTCTTCTGTCCTCAGGTTTTACATATCATTTGTATATTAACATTCTCCAGATTTTTGCTCTGCCCAGATAATTCCCTCTTGTTAAACAGAGATTCTCTGGACACCAATGAAAACTAAACTGAATATGCTTTTAAGAATAGCTGTTACACAGCATCGTTGTAAAAGTGGTATAACCTCTTGTTTGGAATCTTTCTGGATGTACCTGCTGGGCCGTTGGGAAATATAGAACAGTGGATTAGATATACTTTTGGGCTGATCCAGAAGGACTCTTATGTTTGTATATAACCATTTTCTTACATAATGGACTTCCTAGAGAACAGTTCTGCATTTTAGTGGCTATCCAGGAGAATAATGCATTTGAAAGAATCCTCTATATTTACTTCTCGTTATATTTATACCTTATCTTTCTGCTAGAGTGCAAAGCAGGACATATTACTTCTCACATCATACTTGGAACGATATTGCTGGAAATTAATTAGGTTTGGAGAGTGTGACTGAAGATTCCCAGTTAGTTCCATGGCCACATGGGGGGCTTAAACCTGAATTGCTCTAGTCCAAATTACTTTTATAGAGCCACTTTTTATTTGTTTGTTTCCTTCAAATCGCTGTTGATTCCTGGTGACTGCCTGGACAAGTCCCTATAATTTTCTTGGCATGTTTTGGGATGGGGTTCTTAGGGCTGAGAGGTTCTTAGGGCTGAGAGTGGGTCACGGTGCCTAAGGCAGGACTAGAATTCAGCATCTCCTAGTTTCCTAGTTTGTATTACACAATACAGATTTTCCAGCCCAACTCTGTCTTAGAGAAAGTAGGAAGGCTGAAGATGCCAAAAGTTCAAAACTAGGTGTGTGTGTGTGTGTTTGTTTGTTTGTTTGTGTTTGTGTGTTTGTGTGTGTGTGTTTGTGTGTGTGTGTTTGTGTGTGTGTGTATGTTTGTGTGTGTATGTATTTTGAACTATTGGCATATTTGTATATGTGTGTGTGTGTGTACTGGAGAGAGAGAGAGGGAGAGAGAGAGAGAGAGAGAGAGAGAGAGAGAGAGAGAGAGAGAGAGAGAGATGATAGATAGATAGATAGATAGATAGATAGATAGATAGATAGATAGATAGATAGATAGATAGATAGATAGGTAGATAGGTAGGTAGGTAGGTAGGTAGGTAGATAGGTAGATAGGTAGATAGGTAGATAGGTAGATAGGTAGATAATATATACCCTGTTTTCCCCAAAATAAGACATCCCCTGATAATAAGCCCAATCGGGCTTTTCAGTGCATGGCAATAAGGCCAAATGCTTATTTCAGGGTTCAAAAAAATATAAGACAGGGTCTTATTTTCGGGGAAACACGGATAGATGTATACATATACATATGTGTGTATGTATATACACACACATACATGAGTGTGTGTGTGTATATACATACATACATACATACGTATATACTTATATATGTATATACATATATACGTATATACAAACACACACACACACACACATATATACACACACACACATAATTGCAATATCTCTCTTTCTCCCTCAACTTTTGTATGAGCACACATACACACACACACATATTTATATATGTGAGTGTGTGTGTGCGCGCGCGCTCACACAAAAGTTGAGGGAGAAAGAAATATTGTAGTTCTATATTCTTTTTAAATTCTCTGTTGTTTTTGGATTTCTCAATTTATCCAAAAAAATTCTCAATTTTTAGGGCCACCTAAATGGAAAATATGTTTGTGCTCCCTGTGGCTTATAATTCCCTTGAGTGCAAAGTGCAAAACTGTTTTTGGTTATTCGCCACCTTGATTTTTCCATATGAAATCCTGGGTGTGCAAAGCCTTTAAGTCTAGGACCATTACAAACTTTTAAACAAAACTTATTGGATTATATTGAGAATGACAGTTTGCACCACTGTTTTAGCAATTTTGGATACCTCCGGCTCTTTTTTTTTTTTTTTTTTGCATATTTTACACCAAGTGATCTGACAAATGTCATGAAGAGGTGAATGGGGAATAAGGAAATCATTCAAAGAGATGGATGAGCTGAAGACTCGATTATTTATTCAAATTATTCCCACAATGACCGAACAGACAGCATTTTGTCAGAATCATTAGAAAAGGGCAAAGATGGCAAGAATTTAATGACCAAATTGGAGTTATTGGACAATGTGTTGTATGATAATATAAGGAGAGAGAGAGAGAGAGAGAGAGAGAGAGAGAGAGAGAGAGAGAGAGAGAGAGAGAGAGAGAGAGAGAGAGAGAAATCTTGTGCAGATGTACATCAATAACGACAGCTGGATGTTCACTACCTTTTGGGCTTCAGATGAAGGTCATATATTAGGCTGTAAATTTATTCCAAAGCAATTTTCTATATTTCCATCTATACATTTGTAACAATTACTTTCCCCCTTTGGTATCATAAACTCTCACAGGAAAATGTCATCCTCGTTCCCCTTTAATTTTTCAATTTTTGCAAAACAGCAGCAGCAGCAACTACAAAACTTCATTCATTCTCTGCTATGCAGAGAAAACCACACCATGCACACTGAGATATCTGTAGAAGAGTTTAAAAAAAAATCAAAAGGCTGCCGCAAGCACAATATTAAAACTTTAGCCCTTGTTTTGCAGGCATCACATGCCTTAAATCGCTTAGTCACAACTGCGATTTAAACTTTTCTGAGGCCTTCCTGTTGATGCCACTGCCTGTGTACGTAACAGCCAGAAACACAGGAGATAAAAATAGATTGTATGAAGAAGGCCATTCTCCTAGATAGGGACTGCAGAACTCTGAGTAATGAAAAGAATGCTCCATGAAGCTCTCTTTGTGAACAAATACTTACGATGCAAAAAATAAAAATGAAGAGCACGCAAAGAAAACTTTGCCAATGAGCGAAGGAAAGTGGAAGATCAAGAACAGATAATTAAGCATGTGATTTGTAGATGTAGATGCACTGAGTGTGTCCTGAAGAAGTCTTTTAATACAGGACTCTCCTTGTCAGCTTCATTCATTTTCCATGGCACGTTACAAGCTATACTCCAAAAAGGGGTAAAGTCAGCACCTGTATTTTGGGGGAGCCTTATGGGGTTAGTACATGAGATGATGATGATGATGATGATGATGACCATAACAATATAAAGCCTCCAAGATTAAGGGCCAAGGTGGTCTATAGCAGTGTTTCCCAACCTTGGCAACTTGAAGATGTCTGGACTTCAACTCCCAGAATTCCCCAGCCAGCGAATGCTGGCTGGGGAATTCTGGGAGTTGAAGTCCAGACATCTTCAAGTTGCCAAGGTTGGGAAACACTGGTCTATAGAATCAAAAACTTCATAAGAATATAAGAAGTAGTGTGTTAAGAACCTTGAAGAGCTAAAATATTTGTATTGATTCTTAAGGCCTAAAAGTACAACTCAACAGCCTGAAAAAATTGTTTTGGGGATTTTGGGGTGTTCCTCAAAAGTATGCTCGCAGGCCACCTTGCAGCTGTCAAAACGTTTCCGTTTAGACCTCTGATAAAAAGTCATCACAAGTCAAGAGCCGCGGTGGCGCAGTGGTTAGAATGCAGTACTGCAGGCTACTTCTGCTGACTGCTGGCTGCCAGCAATTTGGCAGTTCGAATCTCACCGGCTCAAGGTTGATTCAGCCTTCCATCCTTTCGAGGTGGATAAAATGAGGACCCAGATTGTTGGGGGCAATATACTGACTGTAAACCGCTTAGAAAGGGCTGTAAAGCATTGTGAAGCGGAATATATCATGTTTCCCTGAAAATAAGACCGGGTCTTATTTTCTTTTAGGCTTGAAAATAAGCACTTAGGCTTATTTTGGGGGATGGATATCTTTTTTTTTTAGATGCAGGAGGCAGCAAGAGCGGTCATCTAATGGCTGCTAGGCTCCTTAACCGCCACTTGCAGATCAGCTGATCCAGCGAGGGCCAGGAGTTCTGTCTCTCCAGGTGCCTGGAGATATTTCCAGCGCACTCTTGCTAGCCCCAACCCTGCCCATGGCACCAGGCAACCTTGCAGCTGAGGGTAAACTGCTTAGAGAGGGCTGCAAAGCACTGTGAAGTGGTATATAAGTCTAAATGCTATTGCTATCACCTCTGCTTGTCTTTTCATACTTAACAGGGATTTGCTTTCATTGTAGGTTAGTTTGGAGTGAATATAAGTGTAATCCCTCCAATGAGGAGGGTTTGCAGGGATGGGGTTGGGATAAAAAAAATCAAAATAATGGCCAATACTTGTACAATCAACACACACACACAAAGAAGTGGTTTTTTTTTTTTACTGTGCAATTTGGTTGCTATCTTGACCTTTTGGATCTCCCTCAGCACCTTGGCTCCAACCTTGGAGTGTGGCAGATGGACCCCAATTCCAAAACCTGCCTGCCAGCTAGCATTGGACTGCTGTGACTGAGCATTCTTGGTCCTTCAATTCCAACACATCTGGAGAATTCAAGATTTTGTAAGAGATAGATAGATAGATAGATAGATAGATAGATAGATAGATAGATAGATAGATAGATAGATAGATAGATAGATGATAGATGATTTATAGATAGATAGATAGATAGATAGATAGATAGATAGATAGATAGATAGATAGATAGATAGATAGATAGATAGATAGATAGATGATTTAGAGATAGATAGATAGATGATAGATAGATAGATAGATAGATAGATAGATAGATAGATAGATAGATAGATAGATAGATAGATAGATAGATAGATGATTTAGAGATAGATAGATGATAGACGATCGATCGATCGATCGATCGATCGATCGATCGATCGATAGATAGATAGATAGATAGATAGATGATTTAGAGATAGATAATGATAGATGATAGATGATAGGTAGATAGATAGATAGATAGATAGATAGATAGATAGATAGATAGATAGATAGATAGATAGATAGATAGATGTAGATGTACACATATATACATATCAGGGGCGGGTTCCTAATTTTTTTATACCACTCTGTGGGCGTGGCTTATTTTGTGGGTGTGGCTTGCCAGTCATGTGATGGGTGGGCATGGCTTCTCGGACAGCTGAAGGGAGAGGAACTGAGATAGGTTCTGCCGCCCATTCCCCCTCCCTTCAGCAGCTTGAGAAGCCTCAAACGTGCGAAAATGCCTAGGATCATATATATATATAAAAATGGCAGCACCCAGGCACCTGCAACCGACCACACCGGTACTGTGATGTCACCAGCGGGCTGCTACCGGTGCTATAGAGTGGACCGCACTGGTAGGAACCCACCACTGATACATAGACATGCATATATCTACATACACACACACACACACACACACACACACACACACACACACACACACACACACACACAAAACCATCTCATTTACAAAGTCATAAATTCTCCAGATGTGTTGGAATTGAGGGACCAAGAATGCTCAGTCACAACAGTCCAATGGTAGCTGGAAGGCAGGTTTTGGACTTGGGGTACACACACAAACACACACAGACAGACACACACAGACACACACACGCTAAGTTGAGAGCAGAAATGCAGAGTTACAGTATAGAAGGCTGAGCCTCAAACCAGCAGGCAAAGAAGAAACCTAATGCTGAAATGAAACCATGAAACTGCAATCGTATCCTTCTGAGAAATATGCTCACGCAATACTATTGCAGCTGCATTCATACCCAGCAATATTGTCTGAAGAATTTTCAAAACCTCCAGATATATATTTCATTTTCTCAGCATTTGGTTTCCTTCTCCTTGTTGCATTTGGTTAGAGAAACCAATACGATCGGAGTTCCTGAACTTGTTAAAGCAAAATTGTATACAAGCATGAGGAGAGGTTCCATGGAATGCTTCACATTATTAATTTCCGTGTCCCATGACCAGAATTTCCATTGCTAAGCAAGGTGGTTGTTAAGTGAGTGGCACCCAATTTTATGATCTTTTTGCTACGGTTGTTAAGCAAATCACTGCAGTTAAGTGAATCATGCAGTCATTAAGTGAATCTGATTTCCCCCAATGACTTAGCTCAGGGGTGTCAACAGGGGTGGTATTCACTTACCTTATCTACTGGTTCGCAAATGTGAGCGCCACCTCCGCACATGCGCACAGCCTCCCGCACATGCTCTTTACTCGTGTGTGTGCCTTCCGCATATGTGCCAGCCACAAAAACATGGCTAAATAGGACGGCATTATGTCCAGGAGGGTAGGCAGACCCATCGCAATCAGCGCTACCGGTTCGCCCGAACCGGGAGAATACCACCTCTGGGTGTCAAACTCACATTGTCACAGTGATGTCACATGACACATCGGGACTTTTTCTCCTTCACTAAACCAGGTGTGGGCGTGGCCAGCACGTGACGCATCCGGCCTGCGGGCTGGGAGTTTGACAGCCCTGACTTAGCTTGTTGCAAGCTGGCTGGGAAGGTTGCAAATGGTGATTGCATAACCCCAGGATACTACAACAGTTGTAAATATATGCTGGTTGCCAAGGACTCAAATTTTGATCATGTGACCCTGGGGATGCTACAGGGGTTCTAAGCGTGAGAACCAGCTCCAAGTCAATTTTTCAGGGCAGCTGTAACTTCAAACAGTTGCTAAATGAATAGTTGCAAGTCGAGGATTACCTATAATTCTTTTCTATAATTTCCTCATTTAGTTCAAAATGAAATTGAGATAATCAACTATGGTACTAACTGAGAATAAGATGGAAACAAGTTGGCAGCAATGCACATATCACATGTATATGATTTTTAATCTACTTCTATGACCATTTTTTTTTAGCATATTGCACGTGTTAGCCAGGGATCACCGAGGTGGCTGGCTGCCTCTGTGAAAGGATTTTTTCCGGGCGGTGTTATCTTACCCGCGGGATGCCTCAATGCCAGTAGGCAATTGGGGGAGGTTCCTTTCCTGTCCCTACGTGGTTTATTCGCTCACGGGAATCGAGCCGCCAAGCTGGCAACCTCAGTGGAGCGGAGACTCAGCATCTTTTCATGTGAGCCACGGTGGCCCCTCTCTGACCAATGACGGAAGGGGACTGAAAATATATCTCCAAGTCTTTTAATTTCTTTCTCCCAGGCTCTCAAGCAACTCCTCTGCAGTTGTTACTTGTTCCATATTGTAAAATTAAACATGTTCAGAGTCTCAGAATTCCCAATTCATCTCTTGTTCAATAAAAAGAAACATTTGCAGTTGTAAGGAAGGAATTGTTCCCAAGCTAGCAACATTTTGAGAGGAATGGCATTAGAGCAATAGGTAATTTTTGTGCACATTTGAACAACGTTTTAGAAGTTATCCTTGGAAAACAATTCTCAATATCCAATTCTCCAAGTCAGGAATAAAATTAAAGCCAACCATGAAAAAGGAATATACTGCCACTTATTTTTTTTAAAAAAAAGGATGATAGGACATTTCTGTCCAAGTAGGAACTGTTTTCCATTAAAAAAAACAGGTAGTGAAGGAATATTTAAAGAATCCATGACTTCTGAAAAACAGCTGGGTCCAACTTAAGTCCAACAACTTAACGGGTTCAACAAGATTCTTCTTGAGGTACAAAGGTGACAGGTCCAGCTAATGAATGAGGTAAAGGTGGGATTAGAAACTAGTGATGTCAAAGGTCAGGCAGACTAAAGCAAGTCCATCTTGACAGTTTCAAGATGCAAGAATGAGATGGAGCAATAGTAGCAGCCACAATGAAGTCTTACTGTTGTTCCAAAGGCCTTTAACAGACGATGCCACAGCCCCAAATAAAAATGCTTCAAGCAGGAATGCAATTGCGGAAGAGTATCCAGATCTGTGGTCATTGTGGTAGAGAGAAGAAAGCAACATTCCAGGACAGACTTAAAGCTGACATCCTAAAGATGTATTATAATTTTTTTCAGGAACACGATGAAAGCTGGAATGAATAGGCATGATCACTTTTGATATTGCTCACGTTTTCTTTCCCCTCCCAAATTTATATTAGACTCTGTCTGCATTAGTTTGTGATGGTTTTGTATGGATTTTCTCTGAAGTGTATTTTTGAAAACGATTTTACCTGGGTGCATTTTAGGTAGGTTTTTATATTCTATATTTCTATCTATCTATATATTATTCTCTCTCTCTCTCTCTCTCTCTCTCTCTCTCTCTCTCTCTCTCTCTCTCTCTCTCTCTCTCTCTCTCTCTCTCTCTCTCTCTCTCTCTCTCTCTCTCTCTCCTCCCTCCCTCCCTCCCTCTTCCTCTCCCTCTCCCTCTCCCTTCCCCTCCCTCCCTCCATTTCTCTCTTTCTCTCTTCCCTCCCTCTTTGGTGTATTTTTTTCTTTTAAAAAAATCCTCTGTGATTGACCATTGCATCATAACATTCGGGACTATTGAAGGATAGTTCTTTTCAGTTTGTAATTAATTTGAGGAATGTGTGGGTCATATGTGTACTTCAATATAAAAATCAAACATATCAATTGTTCACTTCAGAGGCATCTGTCAAATTCTCCCAAAAGTCTGTCAAAAGTCAAATCAGCAAATGTATGATCAAAATCCTACCAGTTCTTTATTGCTTTACAGAAGTCCAATAGGGCTGGGGGGGCCCAAGCCTCAGGGGTCACTCATTTCCAAATGAGCATAGCAGCATGGAAGGTCTGTCTCCTAGGTCCCAACACATCATACTGCCTCAGAGAGGGGACCTGAAGCATCCCTGCCCTGCCCTAGCTCATAGGATGGCAGAGATGACCTAGGAGAGACAGTCCCACAAGTAACCCTGTTCTGTGTCCTCCAGGTACAGAATGGCATAGAAATAGCACTTAGACTTACCGTATTTTTCAGAGTATAATACTTACCGTATTTTTGGAGTATTTTTACCCCCCAAAAGAGGGTGAAAACTTGGGTGCATCTTATACACCGAATGTAGCCCCACCCAAACACCCCCACCCTTTGTTTGGCCTCTACCTCCCAATAATTTACCTCTTTGCAGCAAACAGGGCAGAGCCTGATTAGCACAAGGAAGTGATTATCAGCCTCCCAACCAACAGCTGACTGAGGCTTGCGAGCCAAGTGGTAAAATGAAACTAACTACGGTGGCTGCAAGGAGACAAATTGCTGGGAGATGAACTGCTGGCAATGTTGGACTGCTGAAACTGAAAGGAGGTAAGTTAATAACTATAAATGTTTGTAGAGTGTTCAAATTATTAGACTTATTTTTTAAAGACTGCTTTATTATTGTTCTAGACAACTTAACAAAATGAAGGAGCTTTTTAAAATAAATGCTTGATCTGAAGAGGCCCAGTGCTTTTGTATCTTCTTTTACATAGCAGAGTACTACTTCTCAATCTTATTTATTGATTCTTATTATTCCTATATCTGCTTTAGTGTACTGGAAAGAAGCAGAAATATTCCTCAGAAGTATTTCCTTTTTTTAAAAAAAGAAAATGTTGCATCCGGCAAGACCACGTGGTGTCAGAGAAGCATGTGATTGGCCGAAGGCTGCCCCAGCTGAAGCGGGAGAAGCACGAGCTGCGATTGGTTAAGACGTTGACAGCTGGGACTATATAAGAGCTGTCATGGCTAAAGGGTTTTGCTCGTTCCCTCAGTTAGCCAGGAGCGAGTCATGTTAGCATAATAAAAGAGTTGAATGTTTCCGAGCCTTGCCTCTCTCATTCAGCGCCTAGTTAGCATACTCATTACTGGCGACGGAGGATGGGATATCGGCAGCTCGGAAATAAAACGTCACTGCTGAAGCACTGAGGAAAAAACAATTCTCTTAAGGCGACGAGAGGTCGTGGTTTTTTTTTTTCCCCCTTCTCTCTCTCTCTCTCTTTTTTTGCCAGTGCTGAATCGCCTCACGTGCCTTGGTTCCAGCATGGCCACACTCGCAACGTTTGAACCTTTTGACCAAAAGAAAGATTCTTGGGACTCCTTTTTAGATAGGTTTGACTGTTTCTTGGCTGCAAATGACTTTAAGGGACTACCTGGAGATCGCAAACTGGCTGTGTTTTTAAGTGTTTGTGGCCACGATATGTTTGAAACAGCCCGAAACTTAATGGCACCTCAGAAAGTGCAGGATGCCTCATGGGCTGTACTCCTGGACAAGCTGCAGGGACATTATGCACCCTTACCTTCAAAGGTAGCCAGGCGACATGCATTCAGGCATAGGTATCAAGCAGAAGGGGAGACAATAAGTCAGTTTATGGCAGCTTTGAGAGCAGCTGCCCAATATTGTGAGTTTCGGGACTTAGATGATCTCCTTTTGGATCAATTAATATGTGGGGTCAGAGATTTAAGACTTCAGAGGAGGCTATTGGCAAGAAAGGACGTTACTCTCCAATCTGCCTTGGAGGAGGCTACAGCCTCTGAAATGTCTAACCAATCAGCTGTGGAGTTACAGAAGTCTACAGGGTTTAATTCAGGGAGAGGCGCAGTTTCTATACATCAGGAAGAGGTAGACTGGGATCCCCTAGCTGAGGAAGGGGACGAGGTAAGCCGGCTCCAAACAGCTCAAGCACCTGGCCGGAAGAGAGAGGACAGGCGGCCACAGACACGCTGTGAGAGTTGTGGGGGGGGGGCATTTATGTCAATTTTGCCGTTTTAAGAACGCAACATGCAGACAGTGTGGCAGAAGAGGGCATATAGCTCAGGTTTGCAGATCTGGCCAGCCGTCCTGGCAGCGAGCCTCATCAGCTCAAAATTATCGGCCAGCATATAATAGACAGAGCCAGGAGTGGAAAAACAGGGACTGTTTTACTATCTATCGAGATTCCAGGCTTAAAGACACCGTAATTGGCCACACCGGCTCTGAGGTCTCAAAAAAGATTTACCTCACTTTAGAATTGGAGGGCAAACCCTGTCGGATGGAGATTGATACTGGCTCCGCCCTTTCGATCATCTCTTGGAGCACCCTGAAGAGATTGGTTCCCTCAATGTCCAAAAGACGATTGACTTCTACCACCGTGCGGCTGCGAGACTATCAAGGTAATCAAATCCCTGTTGAGGGTTGTGGAAATTTTGCCATCAGATACAAACAGTTTGCTGGCCGCCTCAAACTTATTGTTGTGGGGGGGTCCCTCCCCTCATTATTGGGATTAGATTGGTTTGAAGCTTTGGGACTGGCTATAACTGGCGTCCATGCCGTTAATGACTCTGATTTTGATTCCATACTGTCAGAATTTTCTGATGTTTTTGATGGACAGCTGGGGCAGCCTTCGGCCAATCACATGCTTCTCTGACACCACGTGGTCTTGCCGGATGCAACAGAAAACATAGTATGGATGTTTATAACTCTTCTCTCCAACATTTGCAAATCTACTTACAGTATTTTCTTTTAGCAGCCACTGCAGTATCTGATAATTTTAAGAACTAGACAACTAAATATCTAAATAGCAGCATGTTTATGGCAGTTTTAATCAGAATGAAGTTCCTTTTAGTGAAAAAAAAGTACCATAGGAAAGTTCTCCTTTCCTTGTCTGTCAAGGTCCCTGTCATACTTGTTATCTCTAGGCATAATTTATTGAAAAAGATATCCTAAATAAACCTTTTGCTTGTTTGAATGACTTTTATGTGGGATGACCAGATGATAAGCAGGATATACCTGCTGAAATTCCTTTTGCTTATCACTTTTGGGCTTGTTTTACCCATGGCCACTGTAAGTAGAAGACTTTTAATGGGCTTTGCATAGAAAACATTTTTTTCCTTGTTTTCCTCCTCCAAAACTAAGATGCGTCTTATACTCCGGTGCATCTTATACTCTGAAAAATACAGTACATACCGTTTTTCAGTGCTTTCCAGCCATCTCTAAGCAGTTTACAGAGTCAGCGTATTGCCCCTAATAATCTGGGTCCTCATTTTACCCACTTCGGAAGGATGGGAGGCTGAGTCAACCTTGAGCCTGGTGAGATTTGAACTGCCAATTTGCAGGCAGCCGGCAGTCAGCAGAAGTAGCCTGCAGTACTGCACTCTAACCACTGCGCCACCACAGGTAAATAATAACAAGAACCTGAAATTGCAAGTAGAAGCCTATTGGAAGCCATCACAGGTTACCAAGGACAGTCATTGCATGGGCACAGTGAGGCATAGGCATACCTACCTGCATCACTGCATTCTAATAATTTTATTCCATTAGAATCTATGGTCAATGTCTTAAGTGTCAGAGAAATTCATCAGTGTTTTCTTCCACCAAGTTTTATACAATTTACTTCGGAAAGCTTTCAACAGAGAACAGCATACTGGAGAAATTCTCACAGGTGGAGTGTGACGTACTTGTACTTACATAGATACAAGAAAGTCAAAGTGTATGTGAGAACAATTTATATTTCGTTGCACTCTCACTTTTCAAGTGTGTGTCATCTTTCCTGATTTTATTTATTTATTTATTTATTTATTTATTTATTTATTTATTTATTTATTTATTTATTTATTTATTTATTTATTTATTTATTTATTTATTCGTGAGACTTACTATATATACTGCCTCATAGTGCAAGCACTCTCTAAGCGATTTACACCAATAAGCAATGTATATTTATATTGCCCCCAACAATCTGGGTCCTCATTTTACCTACCTCGGAAGGATGGAGGGCTGAGTCAACCTTGAGCCGGTGAGATTTGAACAGCTGAACTGCTGATCACAGTCAGCTAAAGTAGCCTGCAGTACTGCACTCTAACTGCTGGGCCATCTCGGCTCTTTTCTATGTTTCAATGAAATCCCAAAGAAATATAACACAAGGGAAGTTCTTCAAAAGGCTCTTTTTAGCAGTTCCTGTCTTCAATTATAGGAATCCAGATCTTGAGAAATTTCTGGAGAAAGTCTTCTTTCTTTGGAAAAATTTAGAGAATCTCCACAGACAATTTCTTTGCTGGAGAATTTACGGCAGAATTTCAAAGAAATATGTTACTACAACACTAATTTAAATCTTCCTTCTTGGAAATAGCTACTGTGGTGGCATAGCTTAAATTTTAGCTAGTATTTGCAGAAGTGGAGGAAGGCAAATTTTCAGGCTGGATCAATTGCCAATAATTTGTCTGATTTTGATGAATAGTTCTTTTCCAGAACTATGCTGGACTATTCAGAATTCCCGAATACTGAATAGATCACATGGAATCTGCCATGCTTTTTAAGTTATCCATTTCTATCTTTGCCCTTGCTCTGTAAAGTTGTCACTGGGGACTGAGAACTCCAGTAACTTTGGACGGGGAAAAAAGGTTCCAAAAAGTTTGCATTGCAAATCAGTGAAGGGGATTTTTCTCCCATTTGGCTGGATACCACTTCTTGTTACAGTGAATAGAGAAGCTACCGATTTCACAAGCCAAAGCGGTATCATAACAATTTAGTGACTTATTATGGATCCCCTTGTAGAGTAACTTAAACATTTAACAACACCACAAATTTCCATCTACCTGAACAAAGTGCATGATCTTAGTTCTCTGATGGGGCCAAAGATGAGCAACTGACAAGCGCAAATAGTCCTCTGGCCCACTTAAAAAACAACAACACTTCCCAGTCTCCTAAGATCATGCCAGTAAAATTGTGTAGCAAGTAGCCAAACTGTGCAGGGGTGTGTATGTGTGTGAGAGAGGGGGGGAGGAAGAGAAAGGGAGGGAGGGAGGGAGGGAGGGAGGGAGGGAGAGAGAGAGAGAGAGAGAGAGAGAGAGAGAGAGAGAGAGAGAGAGAGAGAGAGAGAGAGAGAGAGAGAGAGAGAGAGAGAGAGAGAGAGAGAGAGCAAAGACTCACCTCCATGACACCCCAAAATTAGTGAAATGCAGCCTATGGGCAAAATAATTTACTCAGCCATGCTCAAACACCCATAAACCCAGCCTGTCCTGTTTTGATATCTTCTCTTCTACCGTAAGGCTTGCTTTATCATCATTCTTCCAACATGTTTATGGGTTCTTATTTATCTAGATGGGTGATATCAATTTCACTTTCAACCATCACCAAACAGTGAAACTAAAAGGGAACATCGGATCGTCCACTATTTTCTCTATTTGGACTTCCAGGAATTATATTACAGTACTGTTATGGCTGCCGACAGTATGTTTCAAGTGCATTTACTTTTTTCACCCACATTCATATTTGAAATAGCTACTGCAACTCAAACACCATATAATTTATTGTCTTCGATGAAAGAAAGAGTTTTCTATGGATGCATTAAACTGAAACTCAATGAATGACAGAATCCTTTCAGTCAAATGTTTACAAAACACAATAATGGTGCTTTTTGGGCTCCAAATATTCACTATTAAGTTTCCTTTCAAGCAATATTCAGATATATCAGCACTCTTGTTAAAGCAGGACTTCTTCCATCATGATAACACCATGTAGTCCATTTCTGGATAGATCAAAGGTTTGTGTGATGTTTTGAACAATTTGTCAAAGGAAAACATTACAGAACTACTTCATATTTATTGGGTGTGGATGCGCTATATGGGATGCAATAGAGGTTATCTGTCAGAGTTTTGCAGTGTGACTGGTACAGTATTATGAGATAAACCCAGAAGCAAAACACAGCACACGGAGCCTTTAGATAATTAACAGTGGTTTATATAAAACTAAATACATACATACATATGCATGGTAGATACCTTATCATGCAGCTATGGATACAGGGAGATCAATGAGAAACAGGACAAGAGAGAGCATGAGGAGAAGGGACACGCCTTCTAATGGCTTCCCTTATATAGGCAGCTTCTTACCCAGCTTCTTAAAGTGGCAGTAACCCTGCTGCCTCATTCCCATTGCATCAGCTTCCAGTTGCCTCCGCTTACAACCTCTCATCAGCTTACAGCTATTAAATCTACATATCCTGACATTATCACTGAACTGTGACTTCAGCTAGGGTTTTTATATGTTCTAAAGCAAAGGTCTTCAAACTTGGCAACTTTAAGACTTGTGGACTTCAACTCCCAGAATTCTCCAGCCAGTATAGCTATCTGGAGAATTCTGGGAGTTGAAGTCCACAAGTCTTAAAGTTGCCAAGTTTGGGGATCCCTGTTCTAAAGCAATATTTTCTGCTAGAACATTTGTTGTGAGAAATTTGCAAGGCACTTTTCAGTGACTTTATCTGATCACTCTCATACAGATCTTCTCAGAAATTTATATATCATATTTATATAGCTGCCCATCTCACAAATACATAACTCTGGGCAGCATACAGTAAAAATACAACCATAATTATTTTCCCCATAATATTAAAAAAAGACACAATACCATACATTAAGTTATAAGCTAAAAAGCCATTTCTTCATTTATTCCTCTCTCATATGAATGAAAGAAATGGGATAAAAAAACCCCACCTATTTCAATGGATGTGTTTTATACTTACTATTTTAACCTTCTGATTTCATTTTAAGATATTTAACTTTTTATTTTTATTTTTATCACTTGACATTTTTTAATAAACAACCTACTACCCCAATCTTGCAGGAATACATACACAAAAGAAAGAGGGAGAAAACAAGAATTTAAGCGACTTTTGGAACTAGAGGAATGTAGTTCCACTGTTGCAGACTATCTAGTTTCCCCGGCTGAAAATTGACTTTACTGTAACCATTCATGAAAGTCAGTTACCTAGTGAGCTGAAATTTGTTGCTCTTAAAGGCTGGATGTCTATGTTTGCAGAAACACATTTAATGCATTCACACGCAATGCATTTCAATATACTTCTCAAGATTTGGCAGTAGTTCCCATCAAGCTTTTGCCCAAAGTGTTCCGGTTTTGTGTTTGTACCCAACCATGTTCATGGGAAAAGATGTCGTCGCTGCATGCTAATTAGGAGGCAGACAAATGCAGGTCACAAAGACAAAAGCAAAGCTTCTCCGGAAAGAGACCAACTTGTGATTTGGGAAAGAAAAGACAGGAAGTTTTAAATGTGAAGAACAGAGAGGACTAAAACCCATGTAGCCTTCCGGAAGGAAGATGATCTCTTGGATATTCAGTGAAATGAACATTGCATTAATCCATTCCTTGTTTGGCTTTCATTGCAAGATATCAGTGACCATAACAATTGAAAACATTCTTTCACACCCTGGGTCCAGAATAAGAGTTATGCTAGGTAAGACACAGTACAGTCAAGTGATTGGAAAACTTTCAGAGCTTAGGAAGTGCTTAAAATTCCCTGCAGTTCAGCATGGCAGCTGCTTCCTCTGCATTTTGTAACCCTTAGTAAAGGCCAGAAACTTTTTCACTTAAGAAGAATGTTAGCTAGGTGGTTTTAATGTTCAAATATATTGCAAACCAAGGCATCTCTCTCTCTCTCTCTCTCTCTCTCTCTCTCTCTCTCTCTCTCTCTCTCTCTCTCTCTCTCTCTCTCTTACACCTCTTTGTAAATTAACTTTCCACATCCAATTTGAATTGGGAGCCTGTATATGCACTCTTTAAAAAAAATCTAAATTATGTAGGTAGGGCCAGTCTATAGTGGAATGTCTACTCAAGCAATGAAACACAGAGAACGCCTTGAGAAAATAAGATATATGATCATTTCCTGCAAGGTGAGATTGTAGCTGTCAAGTTTTGCTGTTTGACATATAATCCTATAGCTGCTGATAATTTTAAAAATAGCCCCAAATACCAAAATTAGGAAAACTACATTCAAAACTCAGGTTCTACTGCATAACAACAGCATATCTATGAAATGACTGGAATTCCATGTTTCCCCTAAATGCCCAACATATTTGTAGCATTATTGGTATGAAAAAGATCAAAGGGTTCCTTTCAGAAATGTGAGCTTGTGCAAACTCAGGGTAAAACTGAGTTTTGTAGTGACAGCTGTAAAAAGAAACGCTCAGAGGTTTGTAGGATAACAACTGTTATCTTTTGGGAAATCAGCAAAAAACAATTGTATGTTTTTCACATCCTCGTAAGACTTTATAAGCAGCAGGTTATTATTTTTAAAAAATTCTATTTCTGCACTGAAGAATTTAAAAAAAAGTAACAGCAGTTTATAGCAATGCAGTAAAAACATACTAGCAGTCAGAGCACTCATAGTAAACACCATTAAAAGTTAAAAACAAAATTGTAAACGGAAGAGTAAAAGAGTAAAAGGAGGAATAACAATAATATCAACAAACAAATAAATATATAAACAAATTAAAAATGAAACACAATAGTTATACTGAACATTTTTAAAAAATTTAGCAATTCATTAGTTTCAACTTAAACAGCTCTTGAAAAAATGGCAGTAATTAGAGTCTATTTCAAATCACCATCAGTACATTTTAGTTCAAATGAGGAAACATTGTGAGATTGTTTGTCCATTTTCTATTAAATGTTTTGAGAAAACAAAAAATAGGAACAAGATTGTTATTCATTACCAGAAGATAAATCAATACTTACAGTTTCTCAGAGATTATTGGCAATATTGGATAATCTTTAATTGCTTTTCAAAAAGCAGTAATGTCCTACTAGTCTGGACAACACAACGAGAATACACACAAACAGAGGGAAACATGAAAACATTTAAATTGTCTCTCCAAGTGACTCATTTTTTCAGACAAAATTATTTTCTTTATTCAGGTTTCAGAAACTAGTTAACTGTTACTATTATATGCTCCTCAAAGACAACTTCCCAAATAATTAAAATCTCTCTCTCTCTCTCTCTCTCTCTCTCTCTCTCTCTCTCTCTCTCTCTCTCTCTCTCTCTCTCTCACTCACTCACACACACACACACATTTATTTATGTATTGATTTATACGCAGCTTCCTCCTAAGATTCCAGTCAGTTTAGCATTACAAATAAACACAAATATCTTAAAAATATTATTCACTTCAGACAAATCAAATACATTGTATGGCCTTGGAACTAAACAAAATAATTTATCCCTGACTGGTTTTAGGAACTTCCAAGTATTTGAATACTACAGATCAGGGGTGGATTCTAACTTATCTCGCTGCCAGTTTGCTTCCTCCTGCGCCGCATGGGCGCACATGTGCAGTGCCGGGAAAAAAAATCCCCCCCCCAAAAAAAGCTGAAAAGAAGATGGCGACTCATGCACAGTGCCGGAAACTCAGCTTCTGCGCATGCGCAGAAGAAAAAAAAAACCCGGGGGAAAATTCCCACACACACACCAAAAAAAATTCAAAAAAATCCCCCAAAAAAGATGGCGGCGTCCATGGACTGGCATCAACAGAACCGGTTCCGTGACATCATCATGACATCACCAGCGGGTTGCTTCTGGTTCGGGCGAACCGGTCCGAACTGGGAGGAACCCACCTCTGCTACCGATGTCTAATAAGCTGCCTAGATTGTAAGAGTGCAACAGCATAGAACTGTATTTCTCAATCTCAGCAACTTTAAATGGGTGGACTTTGACTCCCAGAATTCACCAGCCAGCAATATTGCCCTAGTGCAGCGGTGGGTTGCTCCCGGTTCAGCCCCGTTCTGCAAACTGGTAGCGGCAGAGGCGGGAGGCTCCACCCACCCACCCGGGACACTTCTGTTCATGCGCAGAAGCATTGCGTGAGCGAGCGCACACACAAACCGGAAGCAACCAGTTTTAGAACCCACTACTGCCCTAGTGAAAGGATCAGGTTTGGGGAAGAATTTCAGGGCTGTCCATTCTGGTGGTCACATGGATTGCTGGTGCTTACAACCGAAACTATCTTATAACTAAAAAGTTTAAGTCTATCAAGCTTGTATTCAATGATACTTCAGAAATGTCTGCTTCCTAATTTCCATTTTAATTTGGTTATATTTTATTTTATTAGCACTTGAAATTAATGCAATTCTCCATCAGCCCAACAAAATAGAGGATGATTATTTTCCCATTTGGTTTTTCAGAGGGGAAGGGAAAGCAAGAAAGACGTTTTGCTTAGCAATGCAGAATTTCTCAAAGCTTCTTGATTCTAATTAAATCACCAAGCCTGTTAAGTACATGGGCCATCATGAGTATTAAATTAACTTTCTCAGGAGCCATTAAGTAGAAATGATTATGTTCCCTTTTCAGGAAAAAAAAAGAAGGAAAAGAATATAGGAAAGGAGAATAGGGGAAAAAAACCCCAAAACCTTGAATTCTTGAATTTAGCGACATTAAATTGCAATAAATTGTTATGAAATGATTAGTTGTTGTTTTTTAAATGTTAAGCTTTTTTAAAGCCATGCATGCTTGCCATGCTCAGCAATTGAGAGCATGTTTTGTTCTGCAATTACTTAATTTCTTTTATCTGTCTCTAGCTCTGAAATCTTACTAGCCTGCTCCAAGACAGCATGATGTATAGTCATATTACTCTCATGTGAATTTTGGATTGAAGGTGATGATTTTTCTCTGTGAAAGAAGTGCCACCAATGAAAATGATTAGCTCTCTCCTTTTGAAAGTGGTTTTGGCTTAAAAAATAAAATAAAATAAAAGTAATATTGACCCAGGGAGCAATAAAAGACTGGATAATCAACATAACGGCTCATTTTGTCATATTCTGCATTTACTTTACATTTTATTTCAGCCTCTAAGTGGCAATTGGAATATCAAATAAGCCATTACCTTGGAATGTTATTTATATGGCTAGATCAAGTGTAAAAACTGCAACACCCTCTGTCATTCTAGCAACAATTTTCAGTGCTAACATTTTCAAAGTCGAAACATTGTCCAATAAGAAAACATGGCAAGAAAAAGTACTACAATCTGATCCTATTTGTGTGAATGTGCCAGTCAATTCATACAGTACTGCTAAATGGATTTATTCTAAGCATATTCTTAACGTTTCAGCTTCACTCAATCTTGATGTGTATTGGATGATCTATGTATCATCTTATCTTACATGGCACTCCAATGTGCAAAAATTGGCAAACAACCTGCCCATTTCTTTAGCCTCAGCAATGTTCTGGGCCTAGTCTGTGTCTCAGAATAGTTCCCTTTAGCTCAGTTAAGATGGATATTCTTTTTTCATATTGATATTGAACATAGCTAAATACCACTTACAAGTTTTCTCTTTGTGCATAGAACTCCTGCTTTTACTGATCTATGTCCTGCTTCAATAGGACAGCTATGGGGCAATTTACAGCATCATCCAGCTATTGCTGTGGTGATAAATGATTCATGCAAACAAGATTTATATAACCTCCAATACAATGGTGGGATTCAAAAATTTTTTACTACCGGTTCTGTGGGTGTGCCATGGCGTGGCTTGGTGGGCGTGGCTTGGTGGGCACAGCAGGGGAAGGATACTGTAAAATCTCCATTCCCTCCCCACTCCAGGGGAAGGTTACTGCAAAATCTCCATTTCCTCTGGATCAGCTGGGACTCGGGAGGCACAGAATAGATGGGGGCAGGGCCAGTCAGAAGTGGTATTTACCGGTTCTCCAGACTACTCAAAATTTCCGCTACCGGTTCTCCAGAACTGGTCAGGACCTGCTGAATCCCACCTCTGCTCCAATAGTAGATGGAAGACATTGTAAATTCCTAGGATAAAATTGCGAATCGCCTTTGAGATCAGTTTCCTTTTCCAAAGATTGCAAAAATTTCTCTCTAACCTACCAACCAAAATTTTGGTGGCAATAGAAAAGGAACAACTCAGTCATGAGTTCACTGGCAGGAGTAACAACAACAACAATAGCAACAATACTTTATTAAACTTGCATGCCACCCGACTCTTAATGATTCAGTAGGACACAAGTGTAACAATTCAAATAAAAGGCTCTAGTGCCGTTTTTTCTGCTGCTTTTGTTGCCTGCCTGCCTGCTTTCTTGTCTGATTGCCTGAGTGACTGACTGATTGCTCGCTTAGCCTCTGCTTTCCCTGGGCAGCTGCAATGTCTGACAAGCCTCAGAAGCAGGGGAAAGCGAAGCAGAAGACCCCCAGGGTTGCCCCTGATCCTGCACCCACACCTGGGGGGGTTTAGATTCTATGAGCCCTGCAAATGGCAGGGACAGGTCTCCAATGCACCCACCCTCACCCTCAGGGCGTTCCAGGTCGGCCAGTTCCACCCAGGGGGCTGATGGCCACAGGTCTCACAACAAGTCCAGCCAGAAGACCTCTTCAAAGGAACGTGGACAGGTGGGTTCTGGCACACATAAAGCCAGAAAGGACATTCCAGCTCCCCCATCACACACATCTGACTGTTCGGAGGATCAGCTCTCTCTGGAGAATTTGGACTGCCACCTCCGGGAGGGGGACATTTGGGGTGAACAGGAGGGTGCTTCCCCCCTGGGGATCCAGACCACTCAAGCCCCAGTCCTTGCAGCCGCTCCTTCAACTGATGCCATTCAGGTAAGGATGGATGCTGCCATTCGCAAGGGCCTGGAAGCAGCTATCAGGGCAATGTCTGAGGTGCCTCAGCCTCTACCAACACCGCTTGCCCTGCCACACGCAGTTCTCCCCCACACCACTGATATCATCACACAAGGTGGGGTCGAGGACCGCGATGATATTTCTGAAAGCTCCCTGTCTTCGCTGGACCAAGGGGAACCTGATCAGGCAGCTGGTGACCAATTGGCAGAAACGCCCCTCGACATACAAATGTCTGATGATGAGGACATGGCACCAGAGGCCCCAGCCGTCACAGGACTCTTCCACCCGAGCCTTTTCCGGTCTCTGCTTCACAAGGCAAGGGCTACGGCCAACCTCTCTACTGCACAAGCAGAGCCCCCAAAGACGGGATCTCAGGATGACCCCATCTTCGAGGAGGCAACACCCTCCAATACAGAGGTCATTCCCATCCCGAATTTCTTTGTCAACGCCTTGACCAAGCAATGGCAGACGCCCAGCATGGGGCCTCTACCCAGCGCTCAAGACAAGAGATATTTTAATGTGGCCCCACACCTGGCCCAACACCTCGCGCTCGCCACTATAGATGCCCCAGTGAAGGCCCTATACTCAACCACGCAGCTACCTGGCGAACCTGATGAGCTCCTGCGTCCTGAAGATCGCAGAACTGAAGCCGCCCTACAGAAAGCCCATCTAGCGGCCGCCTGGGCCATCAAGGCATCTACGACTGCCTCCTTTTTTTCCAGGGTGTCCCTGAAATGGCTACATTCATTGCAAAAGCATATTCCTGCCACTGACACCCGCGCGCAGCAGGACATTAAGAAGCTGTTGGCTGCGGCCCAATTCACTTCGGACGCTACCCTGCAGGCCGCCAGGTTCTCCGCTCGCTCCATGGGCTCCGCCGTGATTGCAAGAAGAATGCACTGGCTCCGCTCATGGCCAGCTGATGCGCGGCACAAGTGGAAGTTGGCCGCTGCCCCAGTCTCCGGACCAGCGCTCTTTGGCTCGGCACTGGACCCGGTCACTACAGAAACGAAGGACAAGCATAAAGTCCTAGCTAATTGTACTAGACACCCTAAGAAAGCCTTCTATAGGAAGGGTCCCAAGGTGCCAGACCATGGGTATTCACGACCCCAGAACCAATCGGGGCCCCAGGGTCAGTCGGGCTATCAGAGCCAGACCGGGTACCAAGGCCAGTATGGGGGACGCTCTCGGACCAATACCGATAGAGCTTTCAAGGGGGCAAGGTCCAAACGGCCCTTTAGAGGAGCCGGTGGTCGCCCTTACCGCCGGTAAACCCGTTAGCACCCCGGTTCCTCCCATTGGGGGTCGCCTGGCATTATATGCCGGTCGATGGGAGGAAATCACCAATGACGCATGGGTCTTGCAGACCCTCTCGTCAGGGCTACTTCTCGAATTTCTATCCACCCCTCCGAGGTTCTTTCTACGCTGTCCCTTGTCTTCCAACGCCTCTAAACGGGTCCTGATGAATCAGGCAATCCAGCACCTGTTGGACATTCGAGCTATTCAACAGGTGCCCAGGGACCAACAGGGACAGGGATTTTATTCCATTTTATTCGTGGTTCCGAAATCCTCGGGCGGGTGGAGAGCCATTCTGGATTTAAAACGCCTCAATAACTACATTCGATATAAAAAATTCAAAATGCACACCCTGCAATCCATTCTGGCAGGTATTCGGCACGGCGACTTTCTCGCCTCAATTGACCTCTCCGAGGCATACTTACACATTCCTATCAATTCGAACCACCGCCAATACCTCCGGTTTTGTTATGCAGGGGTGCATTACGAATACCTGGCGTTGCCCTTCGGCCTTTCTTCCGCACCTAGGGTGTTCACGAAGATACTGGCCGCCCTTACCGCCCATTTACGGGCCATACCCGTGCGTGTCCAATGCTACCTGGACGACATTCTGATCCAGTCCTCCTCTCTGTCCCGGGCAGGGCAGGACATACAGGTAGTACTTAACACCTTGGAACACCACGGGTTCTTGGTCAACATGGGTAAGAGTCAGCTATCCCCATCAACTAGGGTCACCCACCTGGGGGCCATCATTGACTCTCTGGAGTGCAGGGTGTATCTGTCTCAGGAGCGGAGGGACAGCATATCGGATTTAGTCCAGCAAGTTCTGGCCAAACCAAGGGCTCCCTTGAACCAGCTGTCCTCCCTCCTGGGGAAGATGATTTCAGCTATACACATCACCCCATGGGCACACCTGCACTCCAGAGACCTTCAATGGTTTCTTCTACCTTTCCAGCGGGCCAATCGCAGCGCCTCCCCCGCAAAGGTGCGTGTCCTGGCGGATGTCCGCAGGTCCCTCAGATGGTGGTCCTCAACCGCGCTTCAGAAGGGAACCGAATTCTTGGAGCCACAGCGGGTGACCGTGACCACGGACGCCAGCACTGCGGGCTGGGGTGCCCACACCGGGTCTCAGATTGCCCAAGGCTCTTGGACTCCATCCGAGCAGGGCTTTCCCATCAACCTCCTGGAACTGAGGGCAGTCCGGTTGGCCCTGGCCCACTTTCGGGACAGTCTATCAGACAGCCATGTGCTTGTTTTGACCGACAACGTAACAACAAAGGCGCATGTGAACCGTCAGGGCGGCACCTTGTCCAAAGCCCTCATGGCCGAGGCGATGACATTGGGGCTCTGGGCGGAGCGGCACCTCCGATCAATCACCGCAGAACACATCTCCGGGGTGAGCAACACGACGGCGGACTGGCTCAGCCGGAACACCATCGACCCGGCGGAGTGGTCCCTGCACCCGGACCTGTTTCAACAACTCATCTCTCGGTTCAGGTTGCCGGTCGTCGACCTGTTTGCCACCCCGGAGAACGCCAGACTGCCCGCCTTCATCACCAGGTTTCGGACGCCGGGGGCAACGGACACCGACGCTCTTCGGTGCGTCTGGCCGCCAGGGCTGCTTTATGCCTTTCCTCCCCTTCCCCTGATCCCCAGGGTAATTCGGAGGGTCCTCCAGTTACGGGCAGAGATCATCCTGCTGGCCCCTCACTGGCCCAGGCGGGCTTGGTTCGCGGACCTTATGTCCCTGTCCGTGTCACCTCCCTGGCGGATCCCGCCGACAGAGTGGTCGCTTGCCCAGGGGTCAGTTTGTCATCCAGAGCCGCACTGGCTACAACTGACCGCCTAGCGCTTGAGCGGCTCACTCTGAAACACCGCCTGGTTCCGGACAATATTGCCTCCATCATGTTGGCCTCTAGGAGGGCTTCTACCGAACGTATTTATTCTGCAACATGGAAAGCCTTCTGCCGTTGGTGTGATCAGGTGGGATACTCCCCTGTGGAGTTATCAATAATCAATGTTATTCAATTTTTGCGGCAGGGTCTTGCCAAGGGCCTTACCCCTAACACGCTTCGCCGGCAGGTGGCGGCACTGTCCACCGTACTTTCCTGCCAAAACCTAGATTCCCTTTCCGGCCACCAGCTCCTCAAACAATTCATGAAAGGAGCTTCAAACCTGTGTCCTCCAGTTGTCCATAGGTTCCCTACCTGGGACCTTTCCAGGGTACTCACCGCTCTCACGAAGGGTCCATTTGAGCCGCTCTCTACGGCATCCTTGACTCATTTGACCTACAAAGTGGTTTTTCTTGTGGCAGTGACTTCGGCACGTCGCATCTCTGAACTGGCTGCTCTGTCGGTGAGGAGTGACCTGTGTGTCTTCCACTCCGACAGGGTGGTCCTGCGACTGGACCCTACATTCGTCCCAAAAGTAAACACTTACTTTCATAGGGCGCAGGAGATCATTCTTCCCACCCTGTGCCATAATCCGATCACTGACTCTGAAAAGACATGGCATCTGCTGGACGTCAGGCGTGCCTTGGACATATACATACAGCGCACGGCCACCTTCAGACGGACTGAGGCCCTTTTCGTGTCCTTTCGCCCATCTTCCATGGGTTCCAAGGCATCCTCTTCGACGGTGGGCCGCTGGCTCAGGGCGACCATCTCCTTGGCCTACGAACGCATGTCCTTGCCCCGACCCCAGGTCTCATGGCGCACTCTACGCGCAGCGCTGCCACCACGGCAGCCTGGAATGCTCGTGCGTCCATCATTGAGGTCTGTCGGGCGGCCACATGGACTTCGCCAACCCCATTTGTCCGGCACTACAGACTGGATATGTACGCCTCAGAGGAGGCTGACTTTGGCCGGAGGGTGTTGAGTCATGGTTTGGGAGATGGTGACAGTTCCAGCCGCACTTAGAGTGCCCACCCTAGGGACAAAGGGTCTTTGGTATGTCCCATTCTTGGAGGATGGCTTCAACCACTATGGAGAAGGGACGTTGTTACTTACCTGATACGTCCTTTCTCATAGGGTGAAGCCATCCTCCAAGTCCCTCCCTGGGCAATGGGTCCTGGACTGTCACGGGCATGTACATAGTTCTGTTTTCTTGCTCTAAGTGTCGATCGGTGTCACAGCATGTACATAGTTCCATCTCTAAAGTCAGTTGATTGTTCGTGCTAGTTTGTCTGTTAATAAAAGGTTGGTTGATGGTTAAGCACTATGAGTTTCACCTTCTTCCCTCGAATAAAGAGGGAGTGCCAAGGCAAGAGGGTGGTATTTATACTTTGATATAACTCGGTCCTGATTGGCTAGAGGGCAGATTTAACCCATTCTTGGAGGATGGCTTCACCCTATGAGAAAGGACGTATCAGGTAAGTAACAACGTCCCTTCTAGTTGGATTTCAGCAGATCTAGTTTCATTGGCAGGGCTAAAGTTTGGAAACTCCCAGACCCGTAAGCACCCAATCTTTGACAACAAAAGTTGATAGGTGCTGAAGTCATCCTAAGTGACATATGGGAATTTACTGCTGTGTCAGTAATAAATGACTTTGTCAATTAGCACAATTGATTGGCATAAAGATTTGATACATGGGGGTTGGGGCATGGAATGAGATGCCTTGAATATAATATATCAGCATATACTAATGAATTGCATAGCAAAAATGCTTAGAGTATACCTACGTGGCTATTTTTCATTCCATTTCTGATTTTTGAAGGTGAATAAAGGATGACCTACAAGACTTACAGTAATGATGGAGCAGGAACAATACCTTCTTTGACTAGCAAACTGACTGAGTGAAGCTGGACATGCTGAGAATTCTTTCCTCTATCCATTGCTATAAAATGTATTGGACCATGTCATCTATTAGTCTTGTAATTGTATCGCAAGTTAATTAATAAGATTTCACATTATACCCACACACAGTAGGCATAATGCATATTGGACATGTTGCACTGCAAAGAATTTCCAATTGTTACCATAAGGACTAGAAATGTTTTCTTTTAAAAAAGAAAGAAAGAAAAGAAAGAAAGAAAACAGTTAAAGAATTGTATTCTGCAACCAATTTTACGCGGAATCCTCACTTGTGCAAAATGTAGCAAATGCCCAACACAGTTTCAATAAATTTCTAGAAATTTGACCACAAAGTGTCAGAGAAATATTAAATTCTTATGTTATTCTTCTCCACATAAGCAGGTAAGCAAAAACAGTTCCCAGGGACAAACTATAGTAAACTACTCTCTGCAGTAGCTCCCTTAACGGCAGCAGTTCAATACATGAATCACCCAGTTTTCTCTGTATTACCAAAAATTCTTTTTTAGAAGTTTGTAGATAACTCCTAAGCAGGATAATGATAATCTAACTGCTGGTGCAGCTTGCCATGCTCTGTTACCCCGATGCCACAGTTTTGATTGCTGAGAATGTACAGTGATGACTGGCAAGTGCTAATATGGGACTATGATTAAATGTAAAGATGACTAAACTAAGGCCAACAAGTACAATAACCAGCCTCAGGACCAGTGAGGAAGACAATGAACTAGAGTAGTGTTTCCCAACCTTGGCAACTTGAAGATATCTGGACTTCAACTCCCAGAATTCCCCAGCCAGCATTTGCTGGCTGGGGAATTCTAGGAGTTGAAGTCCAGATATCTTCAAGTTGCCAAGGTTGGGAAACACTGAACTAGAGGCTACTCTTTGCCTTTTGGCATTGATCATCACCATTACAGGGTCCAGCAACCAAGAAATACACCGTAGAGGTGTATATCAAGAAATACACTTGATAGAGGTGCAATTAAGGCCTTGGAAACTATATTCAAAGGCCACGAAGTGTCTATACCTACAAAGGTATACCTATACTATACCTACAAATTGTGCAGGCAATGGTTTTTCCCTATGGATATGTTCTGTGCTTGCCATTTCTGAGTGATTTCACTAGACAGAGTGTGGATGAAGCCAATATTCTTCTTCCTTGTGCCTAATAGCCACCCTTGGGCTCTTCAAACTGTGTGAGCCTGTGTTTAAGAGTAAGAATGAACTTGAATACTCATATGAAATCTCCCAAAAGCTAATGAAATGGACTTAGCTGCTGCCCGAGTAGCCATCATCATATTTATAGCTACTTGCAATAATGTCTCTAATTTATTAAGGTATCCGTTTTCTTCCATGACACTTCCAAGATTTGCATGTATAACAGAAAATATATATCTTATGTTTCTGGATAGCATTAAGGTAAGGATACTTGGATTTGTTTCAAAACTATAGGTAGTTCCTTGATTAACGTCCACTTGTTCAGCAACTGTTCAAAGCTATGATGGGGCTAATGAATGAGATGGACTTTCAACTGGTAGTTATGGCCTTCACACACTCCTTGAGGACACATGATCATGATTCAGGTTGCGGGTCCCAATTACCAGTGATAAGTGAGGATCACCTGTATCTTTCCTTTCACAAAGTGTCAGCCTTACCAGATAGACTGGACAGGAGACACGACCAGATGAACTACTTTTATTTTATGGTAAGGCTACATTAACAAATCTGAAAGTACAAATCTCCTTTACAACCTGAGAGATGGTCCGGTCTGAGCTTCTTGCTCTGCCCACTATCCAACTGTGGTCTTTGCCGTCTCTTATCTGACCATTCCCCAGAGAGCAATTCTTTGCCTAGTCTCCCAAGGTCTTTCCCACAGCCATTACATAAAAGCTTAAAATCTGGTTTTAAAAGCACATAAAAGGAAAATCCCGAGCATTCAAACGTCATCCAAATTTTTTAGATTTTAGATCTTAGATTTCTATAGGGCTGTGTGCAGGTCAGAGGTAGGTTTCTCTTACCTTCCCTACTGGTTCGGAAGTGTGTGCGCGTGTTACATCTGGGTACTGACCCTCTGCGCATGCGCAGAAGCCTTTGCACATGCGCAGAGGGTTCGTTGCCAGCCACTTTCAAGCAGCGGCGACTGTGGAACCAGTTCAGGGGCGTGGCAAGCCGGCCTTCACTACCGGTTCGGCAAACGGGGCCAAATTTCAGCCACCGGCTCGCGCGAACTGGTCCAAACCGGTAGCAACCCACCACTGGTGCAGGTGTGTGTAGAGGAGTATGATCTTTTCTTTTTGCAGTTTTACAGAACTAATGTAGCAGCTGGTGATGCTTCCAGATGACTTGAAGGGAAATGACTTTTAGATGCCAGCTTTCTCCAACTTAGCATCTACCAAATACGAGAGTGAGTCAAAACGTAATTCCATTTTCTTTATTTCAGGTGAAGTTTTTGATAAAAATACCTGAATTTTCTCCCAGTTATAAATGATTATATAATTTACGTTCTGAAATATTTTGTTTCTTACTTTTCAGGTTTGTAGACTCGCAAGGAAAATTCAAAATGGCTGCCCCCTTAGAGTTGCGTCAAAAACAAAGAGCAGTGATTGAATTCCTTGTTGCTGAGGGGGAAACCCCTGTGAACATTCACAGACGATAACAAAATGTGTTTGAGGACAATACTTTAGATTATAGCCCCATGAAAGAGGGTTTGAGAGGCAAACATTATTCCAGTGATGAGGAAGTGAAAACTGCAGTGAAGAAGTGGTTCAAAGAACAGTCAACAAAATTTTACGAGGCAGGGATACATGCTCTCATTCGAAGGTGGAACATTGCTATTGAGAGAAACGGTGACTATATTGAGAAGTAGGGATGTGATCCACAGAGGACCAGCTTCATTTTGATGTATGCTACATGTTCCTGTGTTGGTAATTATACCTGTCCTAAAGAAAATGGCATTACATTTTGACTCACCCTCATATGTAAAATGTGGACCCAGATTGTTGGGGGCAATATGCTGACTCTGTAAACTGCTTAGAGGGGACCGTTAAGCACCATGAAGCAGTATATAAATCTAGTTGCTGTTGTTATTGCAACTCCCATTACCCAAATCAATATAATTTATACTGTAATTGTACAAATTGGGAAAAGCTATTTTTCAGATACTAAAATGAGGAAGTAAGCTTCAATGCAAAAATATGCATTGGAAAATCTTAAAGAATTAAGGAGCTGAGATAGCGCAGTGGTTAAAAGCAGCATTGCGACCTTCAGCTGATTGCTAGTTCAGCAGTCCAGCTGTTCGAATCTCACTAGGCTCAAGGTTGACTCAGCCTTTCATCCTTCCGAGGTGGGTAAAATGAGGACCCAGATTGTTGGGGGCAATATGCTGAACTCTGTAAACCGCTTAGAGAGGGCTGGAAAGCACTATGAAGCGGTATATAAGTCTAAGTGCTATTGCTAATTACAAAAAGGCTTCCAAATATGGATTAGATATGGTTGTCCACATTAGATAAGGCTTCCAAATATGGATTAGATATGGTTGTCCACATGACCAACATGAACATATTTTCAAGCATATGCTAACTTGGACAAATGTCATATCTGAATTGAATAATTGTAGATTTGATTGGCAGAAACTTGCCATGGCATTTTATTCCATAACTGGTAATACTTATAATTGGTAATAGTTATGCATGCAGAAGAATTTGTAGAAAAATGGACACATGGTACAGTAGGTAGAGCACTTCTCAACATCACCATACTTACTAGCGGTCTCCATTTACTTCATCTGCTTTATTAGTGAAAATGATGAAGAATGCAAGCCCAAAGAATTGTATGCCTTACTTTAGTTTGAGAGAAACCATTGATGAGCATTCTTTGAGATTTTTAAACTACTGCTGTTAACAAACAGCTCTGAATCTATTGGATACACCAGGTCAGTCAACCCACGGTTTGCAAATCAAAATGTCATGAGGATACTTTTATATAATGTTCTTCAGAAATCAAAATATATTATATATACAGCAGTCTTATGTTATAAATGTAAGTAATCTTAATGAAAAATTCCTGCAGTTTGCTACATTTTTACACCATGCTTAAAGAGCAAATTCTTTATGATCTCCTCTAGAAGCTGCTTGGGTGATGGTGACCAATTGAATGGTTTGTTGGGGTACACTTTTCTCCCCTTTTTGAAGATGGAGATAACATTCACTCTCTTCCAGTCATTCACCCTTTCATCCTCCTCCAGAATTTTACAAAACTAATAATAGCAATAGCAATAGCACTTAGATTTATATACCGCTTCATAGTGCTTTACAGCCCTCTCTAAGCGGTTTACAGAGTCAGCATATTGCCCCCAACAATCTGGATCCTCATTTTACCAACCTCGGAAGGATGGAAGGCTGAGTCAACCCTGAGCCAATGAGACTCGAACTGCCGAACTGTTGGAACGTCCAGTCTCTGAAATTTTGTACATATGGGGGATTCAAGATTGGGCACAGTTGATAAAGACATGCATTATTTATTCAGTGATTTTCTTCTTCTAGGAAACTTATAAAGTCTCTATGTTGCCCATCTTCTAGCAATCATTAAACATGTTTTTCCCCCACAGTCCTTGGCTTAGGGTGTTTGTACAGGTTCTTTTAAATTGGGGGTGATGTTGAAGAAAGTTAGGTTGTTCCATCAACCAAGTGTTGTCTCTAATACAGTATTTGTTTTTGATAGAAAAAAAGGGGGAACATCACTTTAGAAGATGACATAAAGAGAATAGAAAATGGCTTTGATGGACAGCAGAAAGAGTCCCCACCAAGGCAGCCAGATAAGAGGGGCTTCAGTCCAGGCCCAAAAAATAATCTGAGAAAATATTTCAGACCAGCCTCTCTCTAGTTCACATGAAAGATCAAATGAAGGAGGGAAAGGCCCATTCAGACTTACATATTTTTATTCTGTTTCAATACAAGTAGTATTGACCTATATGGCATTAGTTTGTTCTACCTTGTTTATGCTGACATTTTAAAGAAAATATTTAGGCTTAATTAGCTTAATTAACTTGCCAAATGCCAGATGTGAGGGAGAAATTCCTCCTCTCTTTTCTTTTCTTTTTTTTTAAAAATAATCTTTATTAATTATGTAAAAAAGACAAACAAACATCCAAACAAACATAAAAACATGTATAAACATATGTAAGAATAAGTAAGAAATATCTTTGAGTATAGAAAACATTGAACATTGAACATACATGTCAACCATCTCGTCGACGCTATCCTTTTACAGCCTAGTGATACAAAAACATGTTTAATCTTTATAGTTATTATTTACATCATTATCTTTCTTATATCTTCCAATATTTTCCTTATTCTTTTCTCTTGTTATATTGTGTTCAGTCTATTATCATTACAATAAAACAATTTTCCCTTTTTCAACAATGGTTCTTTTGTTCAGCTTGATTAATATTTTATAATCTTGTAAAATTGTATACATTCCGATATTTTGTTCCGGTCTTTGCGAAAAAGTAGACATTTGTTATTATTTATACTGTCTAAGATCATGACTCATAGTGTGTCTAGGATCGTGACACATAATTATAGCAATTTTTGATATTTATTTTGGTTAAGCCACTTATACCACCTGTCCCAAGTTTTATAGAATTCAGAGTCATCTTTGTCTTGCATTTCCAGTGACATCCTACTAAGTTCTGCGCATTCAAATACTTTATTAATGAGATTTAACGTAGTTGGGATTTTTTCGGTTTTCCAAGTCTGCGCATATATAATTCTTACGGCTGTTGTAATGTGTAGAATTATATATCTGTCTTCATTCGTCATTTTATCTTCGGCAAGTTATCTCACCCACCTAGTTAACTTACCTTTCGGCAAGTTATCTCACCCACCTAGTTTCCCCATGCAACAAATAGGCTGGGGTGAATTGTCCCATGACGAATCGGCCCAGTCAAGACAGCCAGGGAGAAGTGACCAACAAGGGACATCATGGAGGGGTGGAGGGGGAACGGCAGCCAGTGTGAGGTGGCTGGGATGAGGTGACTGCAGCCAATTGTCCCATTCCATAGGCATGGAAGGTTCTATTTTCAAGACTTGTCCAACTGAGATTCTTGCAAAGAAAATGTTCCAATTATGCAGATATTTCTGATTGCCTCTAAACTTCTTTAAATTCTGTTTACAAAATAAGAGAAATAGAATATCCAACTGATATTTGATATTTATTTTGGTTAAGCCACTTATACCACCTGTCCCAAGTTTTATAGAATTCAGAGTCATCTTTGTCTTGCATTTCCAGTGACATCCTACTAAGTTCTGCGCATTCAAATACTTTATTAATGAGATTTAACGTAGTTGGGATTTTTTCGGTTTTCCAAGTCTGCGCATATATAATTCTTGCGGCTGTTGTAATGTGTAGAATTATATATCTGTCTTCATTCGTCATTTTTTCCCTGAAGATACCTAATAGGAAAAGCTCCGGCTTTAGGGGGATCGTTTTTGAGATTATTTGTTCAAGGCAGTTTTTGATCTTAATCCAAAAGTTTTTCGCTTTGGGGCAGGTCCACCATAGATGGTAGTATGTTCCTATACCTTCTTTACACTTCCAGCACTTTGGGGAAAGTTTCGGGAACATTTTTGCCAATCGTGCTGGGGGAAGGTGCCACCGGTAAAACATTTTGTATATGTTTTCTTTGTATGGTATCGCCAGTGTTAGTTTATAATTTATAGACCAAATTTTTTCCCATTCGTTTAAATTAATTGAATAACCAAAGTTTTGTGCCAACGCAATCATTGAGCCTTTTACCACCTCTTTGAATAAATTATATTGGAGTAGGAAATTATATAAT
Organism: Diadophis punctatus similis; assembly: GCA_023053685.1. Taxonomy (NCBI): domain Eukaryota; kingdom Metazoa; phylum Chordata; class Lepidosauria; order Squamata; family Dipsadidae; genus Diadophis; species Diadophis punctatus. The sequence continues at coordinate 68,144,101 of JALIGW010000004.1, forward strand.
TTGGAAATCATTTTTTGGTCCTCTCTTTTCATATCCCTCCCTCCAGGGGTGGGTTGCTCTCTTACCTCGCTACCGGAACTCTGCGCGCACATCGCCATGTTTGGTGCGCATGTGCCCCCCGTCGCTATGCATGTGCGCCCCTTGTGCGATTTTGCTTCCGCACATGCGCGAAAGCAAAATCTCAACGAAATCTTGTGAGGGGACGTGCGCACATGCGCGATTCTGCTGAGATTCCGCAGAGATTTTGCTTCTGCGCATGCATGGAAGCAAAATCTCGCCAAAATCACACGCACGCACACATCCCATCACAAGATTTTGTGGAGATTTTGCTTCCGCACATGCGCAGAAGCAAAAAAGCCCAAAAATTCAGCACTGGTGCAGCCATGCTCAAATAGTGCCATCTGCTGGCCGCTACCGGTACTGTAGAGTGGGCTGCACTGGTAGGAACCCACCACTGCCTCCCTCCCTCCCTCCCTCCTTGATCTGGCTTACTCCCTCCCACTTGATAATAACCCTTGAGCTCTGAGCCTCCTCCCTTGTTGCACAGGTAGCGCAAATTTGGGAATTTGAATTAAAGGCAGGGAGACAGAGACAGGGAGAGAGAGGAGGAAGAGGAGGAGAATTAAGTTCTCCCTCGCCTCTGGCATTTGATGAGTTATCCTGCACAGGTTTCTGGCATTTGGCAAGTTATCTCACCCACCTAGTTTCCCCATGCAACAAATAGGCTGGGGTGAATTGTCCCATGACGAATCGGCCCAGTCAAGACAGCCAGGGAGAAGTGACCAACAAGGGACATCATGGAGGGGTGGAGGGGGAACGGCAGCCAGTGTGAGGTGGCTGGGATGAGGTGACTGCAGCCAATTGTCCCATTCCATAGGCATGGAAGGTTCTATTTTCAAGACTTGTCCAACTGAGATTCTTGCAAAGAAAATGTTCCAATTATGCAGATATTTCTGATTGCCTCTAAACTTCTTTAAATTCTGTTTACAAAATAAGAGAAATAGAATATCCAACTGCACTGGCATTTCATGTGCTTTTACTTACTAAGATTTGAATAGATCTTCTGCTTTTAGCTACCTTACACAATACTCTCTCTCTCTCTCTCTCTCTCTCTCTCTCTCTCTCTCTCTCTCTCTCTCTCTCTCTCTCTCTCTCTCTCTCTCTCTCTCTCTCTCTCTCTCTCTTTTAACAATTCCAAAAAGTTCCATACTGAAACATGGCAAGATTAAAATTTGTGAAACCAACTCTGTCATCCTCATCCAGCTTCAGGACAGTGTTGATGTATAATTTATCACAAGCCTTTAGTCACATTTTAGATTCATTTAGCAAACAATTGTATAGAAACAGAAGCATAATAATAACTGCATGGTTTTAGTGACTGAAGGGACTTCCACTTTATCTTATGTATCATTTTGTAACTTAAATTTCAGGGTTCTTTCATCCTGATCACAATGATGCGATCTGACTAACTATGATTTTCATTTAGAGTGTTTGAATGCCAAAATGTAGTGCAACATTTAATTTTTTTAATAAGGCCATTTATTGAAACATTTCCTAATTGAAACTGATAATCCATGACTAGTTTTAATTAAGTTTATATACACATATACACATATACACATATACACATATACACACACACACACACACACACACACACACACACACACACACACAAGCCACTTTGGAATCATACAGGCATAAAATCATGTTTTATTGCAGGAAAGATAATTACAAAAATGAAGCAAAAATGTTCAATCAATTTTTTAATCATAATCTTAGCCACTGTATTCATAGACAGCAAAGGGAATGACTTATATACACTTCTGCAAAAATGGCTTTGTTCTTGCTTACATTTTCTGAATTTCTGCATTTCTTTGTCACTAAATATTACCAAAGTTTTAGGTGGCCCAAGTGAAGACATCATGAAAGTATTTGTGATGGGCATATTGTAAAGCATGGAAATTGGCATGTAATATGAAAAGTTCCATTAAAGAGAAGCTAAAATGGCAATGCTGGAAAACGACTCTGTTCAATAGAGCAGTTGATCATTTTAGACTCCAGATTTAATGTTCTAAGGCTTTTAGATAATAATGTGCATTGCTCCATTTACATTAAAATATGATAAACCAGATCTCCTGAAATTGGATAACCCTCCTGTACCATTACTACATTTGCCTCAATATTCTGACTTGATCATATCTCTGTTTCAAGATGAGAATTACAGACAGATAAATTATTGGATTAAATAGATGAATGATTCAGTATAGGTCAGATTCATATCTTTCCGAGAAAAATTATAGCTTAGTGGTAGAGTACACATTTTGCATTTAGAAGATCTCAGGTTCGAAGAGAGAGAGAGAGAGAGAGAGAGAGAGAGAGAGAGAGAGAGAGAGAGAGAGAGAGAGAGAGAGAGAGAGAGAGAGAGAGAGAGAGAGAGAGAGAGAGAATTCAACTTCATTTGGCTGGTATAATGACTAATTGACTAATGAGCACAAGGAAGGAAGGGGAAAAGAAAAGAGATAAATACAATAAATGCCCTAAAGTAACACAAGATAAACAAAGCAGTTTCAAAATCGTTAGAAAGAAAACTTTACTTCTATCTGCACAGAATTATATCACCTCAGTATCCGTACCATGTACATTGTATGTAGCCATATATTTAAGTGTCTCTTAAAAAGGTATATTGAAGCCCAAGCACTGCTCTATACAACACTTATTTGTGAAGCTTCAAACCATGTATGTACTAGCCATGCTTGCCAATCTCCAGCATTTTAATTTCAACCCATTTTCCAAACAGTTGACCTTGAATAAGGAGAGTTGCTGTATAAAATTCTCTCAAAGCTCAAACTTCTCACAGAGCTTTGATATTTAAAAGTTATCATTCAACAGTGTAAGGCAGCAAAATTAGATAATAGGTACTGTTGGGCAGTAGAATTAGCCCTTCAGACTTATCTCCAGAGCCCTGGTCACCATTCTCCCCTCTTAGGGGACAAAACTATATTTCATGTGACTTTGCTTTGGAGTCCTCAGATATGAATAATGGTTCATATTCACATTGAAGTTTGCCTAGTGGACAGGCCAATCGGCATCTTAACCAGGGTAAGCCACCATCTTCACACTTGCCTTAGATGTACCAAAAGTAGAGAGGATAGTGCATCAGCTCTCATGTTAATAGGATAATATACAAAGCAAAATAAATAGGACTTTTATGACATGAAAGCAATGAACCTACGGAGGCTTTCCACTTTACATTGCTGTTATTAAGGGTCATAAGTAAAATGACCCTATCATTTTCCAGGACTATGCTACCTTATTTTTCGGAGTATAAGACGCACCTTCCCCCCCCCCTAAAAGAGGCTGAAAATTTGGGTGCGTCTTATACTCTGAATGTAGCTTTTTCGAAGTTTTTTTTTCAGCCCTAACGAGGTGCTAACGATCTTCCCGGCTCTTACCGGCTTGCAGGCTTTTTCATTGCTACTTTCTCCGAAGGAGGTTTTTTCCCACCCTAAGTCTTTGCAGGCTTTTTTTCATTGCTACTTTCTCTGAAGGAGGTTTTTTCCCCGCCCTAAGTCTTTGCAGGCTTTTTTTCATTGCTACTTTCTCCGAAGGAGGTTTTTTCCCACCCTAAGTCTTTGCAGGCTTTTTCATTGCTACTTTCTCCGAAGGAGGTTTTTTCCCGCCCTAAGTCTTTGCAGGCTTTTTTTCATTGCTACTCTCTCCGAATGAGGTTTTTTTCCAGCCCTAAGTCTTTGCAGGCTTTTTCATTGCTACTTTCTCCGAAGGAGGTTTTTCCCCGCCCTAAGTCTTTGCAGGCTTTTTTTCATTGCTACTTTCTCCAAAAGAGGTTTTTTCCAGCCCTAAGTCTTTGCAGGCTTTTTCATTGCTACTTTCTCCGAAGGAGGTTTTTTCCAGCCCTAAGTCTTTGCAGGCTTTTTCATTGCTACTTTCTCCGAAGGAGGTTTTTTTCCCACCCTAAGTCTTTGCAGGCTTTTTCATTGCTACTTTCTTTGAAGGAGGTTTTTTCCCGCCTTAGGTCTTTGCAGGCTTTTTCATTGCTACTTTCTCAGAAGGAGATTTTTTCCAGCCCTAAGTCTTTGCAGGCTTTTTCATTGCTACTTTCTCCGAAGGAGGTTTCCCCCCCCCTAAGTCTTTGCAGGCTTTTTCATTGCTACTTTCTCCTAAGGAGGTTTTTTCCAGCCCTAAGTCTTTGCAGGCTTTTTTTCATTGCTACTTGCTCTGAATAAGGTTTTTTTAAGCCCTAACCAGGGGATAAAATAATGTGCTGAAGCTGACCAGACTAAGGACGCTAGGCAGATGAATACCTGGTAGGCAGATTTTTTCCCCCATTTTCCTCCCCAAAAACTAAGCCGCCTCTTATACTCTGAAAAATATGGTATGTAGTGGGGGAAAAAAAGATAAGTGTGTCCTTTCACATCTGCAATCCCAACCAAAAAAGTGACCTTCTGGAGCTGCTGGTATCCTTCAGTGGGTCAGTTGCCAGAATACAAAACAAAACTAATTAAATGTGGTTATTTTTTAAAAAAAATTTTTTTTTAAATCTAAGCAAATCAACCAACCCACTCATTAAACATTTGTTATCCTGCAATGTCTTTGAATGCAGATTAATGCCAGTTGGGAGAGAACCGGAGAAAAGAAAGCTGGTTCACAGGAAAGGAATTCTGGATGTTTGGGGCACTGCTGAGCGAATTCCACTGAAAAAGCAGCCATCGCTTTCATGCCCACATCAAGTGAACTTGGCAGAGTCGATGTCATTGATGCTAACAGTGTGTGACAGGAAACACGGCCATGTGACTGTGGTGTTTTGTAAGCCTAGCCCTTGTGTAAGATTACGGTACATTCTTTTCCAGAGACTCTCTCAAGAAATTTGAACTTTTAATTAAAAGGCAACATTGAAGCATGTCCAACTTTAGCTGCCTTAAAAGATGTTCTTTTCCTCTGATTAAAACACAAGCCATTCTGGGTCAGCATGTGATGGGAAGTTTGTATAATTAGCTCCATTCTCTCTCTCTCTCTCTCTCTCTCTCTCTCTCTCTCTCTCTCTCTCTCTCTCTCTCTCTCTCTCTCTCTCTCTCTCTCTCTCTCTCCCTTCATCCCTCCCTCCCTCCCTACTCTCTCTCTCCCTCCCTCCCTCCCTCCCTCCCTCCATCCTTCGCTTTCCCCCTCCCTCCCTCCCTCTCACTCTCCCTCCCTCTCTCTCTCTCCAGAAAATAAATACATTTGAATAATCAAAGAAAAGGTATCAACAGTCAGATAAAGATTGTGATCACAGTGTTTTGCGTTTTAAGTCCTCCCCTTTCAGAAATTAAAAAATCTTTAGAACCACTTTCCAGAAGCTAAAATTATAAAAGAATTTGATATATGAATTGGAAGTTCAGACAATAATCTCCCCAGGTCTGCCTCTGTGAACTAACCTATTTCCTTCATGATTAAAGCCACAATCGGGATACCACTTTCTTTCATCAAGATGTAGATGTGGGAGCAAAGTCTGCATGTTATTATTTGCAACACATGCCATCGTTTAATAATTCAGAAGTAATACTCAGTTTCACATAGACCCAAAAGCTATTGTTGCTGTCACCAGTGTTCATGCATTTTTATATGCACAGAATGTTGTCGTAATAATTGTTTTGCAAGCTTTTAGTGCTGCATATATAAAAGATAGATTACAATGATGTACTGAAAAAATAGAACAAATAGAAATAGAAATAAATAGAAATAGAACACCCTAGAACTTAGGGTGAGGTGCATAATGCTTACATCTCATATTTCCCCATAACAGCAAACCTGTGAAGAGAGAAAATGATTGTCTCGAAGTCATCCAGATGGCTTTCGTCCAGAAGAAAAGTCTAGAACTCATGATGCTCAGGTTTCTGATCCAGCAAATGTCCACAAAGAGCCGGTCTCCAGGGGTGTATTGCAGTTTTTATAGCTATATGTACAAATGCTGCCATGCAAAATAAAGTTACATATAAAAATTTCAAACATTTTTTACCTTTTTTTTACCCTTTAATTCTACCATATTTTATTATATTTGACAGCACAAGTATCAGCAGTAGAGTGCTAAACGTTTCTGGGTTCTATAATCTCCCAGGATTTAAAATGGACACTTAACATTAGAACCATTATTAAAAAGGCATAACAAGCAGAGGTGGGTTCCTGCTGGACCTGCCCGGTACGCAGCTCCGGTAGGGAGCGGCGGATTGTGCAACCGCTCCGGAGCCCTCTCTGCCGGTCCATTGCACGCGTCGCCATTTTTCCCCGGTGATTTTGGATTGATCTTGCTTCTGCGCATACGCGGAAGCAAAACTGCACCAAAATCTCATGAGGGGATGCGCGCGCCTGTGAGATTTCGGTGAGATTTTGCTTCCGCGCATGCGCAGAAGCAAAATTGCGTGAGGGTGCACGCGCACGTAGCGAGCACGCCCCCCAAAAAAAACTTGGAGATGCGCGCGCAGCGCACCGGCATTGGTAAGATGGCAACCCGCCACTGATAACAAGTCAGGAAGTTCAGACTGCCCCAGGAACTGCTGATACAGTTTTACAGAGGAATTGGTACAGCAACCAAACAGGACAGATACAGACTTCAACAGATAGTTAAGACGGCAGAAAGAACAATTGCAACCAGCTTGCCTTTCCCAGAAGACCTGTATATTTGATGGGTCAGAAGGAGGGCTGAGAAGATATTTACAGATCCCCTCACATCCTGGACATAAACTGCTTCAACTCCTTCCCTCGGGATGCAGCTATAGGGCATTGCAGGCCAAAACAATTAGACACAGACAGTTTTTTCCCCTCGTGTCATCACTCTGCTGTACACCAAATTCTCACATACTGTCTAAGTTCTACCGGTATGTATATTTACCCATGTAGTATGGCTGTAGTATTATTATTTATCCTTCTTATTATGTTCTTTACTCCACCTTCTTATTGGTATTGGTATTATTATGATTATGATTGATATTATTCTGTTGCTTTGTATGTACACTGTTAGCTTCTGCATCAGAGACAAATTCCTTGTGTGTCTAATCACACTTGGCCAAATAAAGTATTCAATTCAATTCGATTCAAATTAAACACATGAGGTCATATAAGCTAATTGAAGACATATTCTGAGCTTCATGCTTTCTGTTGTGCCAATGAGATCTGACTACATAAGAGTGGGCTGATGGTGCTAATGCAGGGCTTAACAATACTAAGTAAATAAACTAATTCAGGAATGTCCAACTTTCTTTCTTTATGAAGACCGCCAAAATCTTTTGATGACTGACAAATGCATCAAAGGAACTGACAGCTGACAACCTGCAAACACCATTCCATACATTTATTTCCTATATGGCAAATACAGGGCCCCATTTTAAATACATCTTTTTCGTCCTAAAATAAATTAAATGGGCAGGATTTTTTGAGATTGCCAAATCTCAAGGTATTTTAATGTTCTTATCCCCAAACTTGAAAGATCCTGTAAGAATACCTGCAAGGATAAAGGTCCCATTTCTTTTTAGTATGGTCATTTGCTGAGATGGGTGGCTATAGACATTAAATAACTAAATAACTAAATATCTACTGTATTTTTGGAGTATAAGACGGACCGGAGTATAAGACGCACCTTAGTTTTAGGGGAGGAAAATAGGGGGAAACAATCTGCCTACCAGGTATTCATCTGGCTAGCATCCTTAGTCTGGTCAGCTTCAGCACATTATTTTATCCCCTGGTTAGGACTTAAAAATACCTCCTTCGGAGAGAGTAACAATAAGAGTTGGGAAGATTGTTAGCACCTGGTTAGGGCTAGAAAAAATTTTTTTCGGAGCAAGTAGAGCAATGGAAAAAACCCTGCAAAGACTTAGGGCTGGAAAAACATTCTTTGGAGAGAGTAAAAATGAAAAAGCCTGCAAGGTAAGAGCTGGGAAGATCTGTTAGCACCTAGTTAGGGCTGGAAAAAAAGCTTTGAAAAGCTACATTCGAAGTATAAGACGCACCCAAATTTTCAGCCACTTTTAGGGAGGAAAAAGGTGCGTCTTATACTCCGAAAAATACGGTAAATGTGTGATCATTGATATACTATGTTTTTGGCTATTTAAGGGCTATTTTTATTTTGGAACCTGAATCAGGAAACACCTAGACTAGTCTTCTCATTAGTGGTCTCCAGATTGTAGGTTGCTGTAAATAAATATGATGTAATTGTCCATGATGACAATCCGTGAGAAGTCATGTCAACTTCTAATTGATAAGATGTATTGATTGTATTCAACTTCTAATTGATAAGATGTATTGATTGTATTCCAATACATTGGAAGCATACAAGATCTATAAACAAATTATGAAACTATAATTGAAAGGCCCCCTCAGCACAGTTATAAGGATCTATGACCCTCCAGATATTATTCAATTCCAGCAGACCTCCATTGCAACCAAGAAAGATTCCTCTGAGGAATTGGATGGACTCCAAAGTGTTAGGTTCTATTCTAAATGGCTGTGATGAACATCAAGATTTCTCCCCCATCCCCACTCCAAGCATAAACACAGCAACACAGTAAGACAGGGGTGTCAAACTCAAGGCCCGGGGGCCGAATTCGGCCCACAGGGTGCTTAGATCTGACTCGCAGGCTGCCCTGAAAATAGCAAAGGACTGGCCCATGATACCTCTGCCAACAAAAATGGAGCTCGGGAGGGCCATGGGCGGCCCTCCTGTGCTCCATTTTCACTGGCAGAGGGTTGCAGGAGGCCGTCGCAGCTGAAAATGGAGCTCGGGAACCCGTTTTTGCTGGCAGAGCGCTCGGGCCACTACAGGCACCCAAACATGAGTGATGGCAAGCTGGCCACGCCCACCCTGACCATGCCCCCATCCCCCCCGAGGTCAAACACAACCCTGATGCAGCCCTCAATGAAATTGAGTTTGACACCCCTGCAGTAAGAGAATCTGCTTCCTCACTAAGCTAATTGTGACCTACAGTGTTATATCACAGGTGAGTTAAGATTCATAAATAAAATAAGAACTCGGCGACTACTCATTTGTCAGATATCCTGATCTGAAGAAGCCAAGTTACAGTTTGAGACAGGCTTCTGAGAATGACTTCCCATGCAAATAAGAAATTGGTAACATTTTTTTAATATATATATAGAACATAGTAAGGCCATAGTTTATTACACTGCTAACCAGAGCATACAAAACATTTGCTAGACCAATTCTCGAATACAGCTCACCTGTGTGGAATCCGCGCTGCATATCAGACATTAGTACAATCGAGAGAGTCCAGAAATATTTCACAAGAAGGATCCTCCACTCCTCTGCTCGCAACAGAATACCTTATTCCACCAGACTTGAAATTTTGGGCTTAGACAATTTAGAACTACGACACCTTCGATCTGATCTAAATGTAGTTCATAAAATCGTCTACCGCAATGTCCTACCTGTCAATGACTACTTCAGCTTCAACCGCAACAATACATGAGCACACAATAGATACAAACTTAATGTAAACCGCTCCAAACTCGACTGCAGAAAATACAACTTCAGCAACAGAGTGATCAATGCCTGGAATGCACTACCTGACTCTGTGGTTTCTTTCCCAAACCCCCAAAACTTTAACCTTAGACTGTCTACAGTCGACCTCACCCCATTCCTAAGAGGTCTGTAAGGGGCGTGCATAGGCGGACCACTGTGCCTACCGTCCCTGTCTTACTGTCTTACTGTCCTATTGTTCTCATTTATCTGTACTTACTTTGCTTATGTTATGTTTATACAAATACCTGCTATCTTGTACATGCTTGACAAACAAAATAAATAAATAAAAATAATTTTATTTTATTATATGAAAATAAATTTTCATACTGCTTGGAGGATAACTGGTTTAATGTCAGCAGATAGTTAGAGAACACTCTCAAATCATGCAAAGATTGGATGCATTGCGTGCAAAGAAGAGGCCAGCTGTCCCTTCCATGAAAACCTCCTTGCCATCCATGGAAGCTGCAGGGCAGCCATGACAGTAAAGTAATTTGAACATTGATGAGAGGCCTTCAGCTGGGTCACTATATAGACCAATCTCCATGCTGTGAGATTGTTAAGAGATACACACTGACCCAGCCTTCGCAGCAGGAAATTCAAGAACAACATTCTGTCAAACGGATTCAAAGAAGAGTCAGGCTTTGATATCCTGGAGCCTTGAGTCACAGCTGCATTCTGGTTCATGCAAAAACAAAACAGAAATCAAGCCGGGCCTTTTCTTTCCTTTTTCTTTTCTAAAAACTTTCTCTGATCTACACCTGTCATGCCCAGAGACTATTGGTGAAAACTAGAATTTCTAGTTTGGGAAGCTGCTTTATAACAATAGCAATAGCACTTAGACTCATATACAGCTTCACAGTGCTTTACAGCCCTCTGTAAGCGGTTTAGAGTCAGTATATTGCCCCCAACAATCTGGGTCCTCATTTTACCGACCTCGGAAGGATGGAAGGCTAAGTCAACCTTGAGCCATGCAGAATCGAACTCCTGGAGGGAGCAGGGAGTTAGCCTACAGTACTGCATTCTAACCAGGGATGGGTTCCTCCCGGTTCGGACCGGATCGAACTGGTAGCGACCTGCTTGTGACATCATAATGGCATCACAGATCCGGTTCGGTTGATGCCGGTCCGTGGGTGCCGCCATCTCTTTTAAAAAAAAATTCCGAATTTTTTACTGTTTGGAAGTTTTTTTCCTCTGCTACTGCTTGAAAAAGGGTCCTCCCACCCACCCCCGGGTTTATATTTACCTTTATTCCTTCACCCAAAGCACAGCTGATCAGCTCCTCAGCTGTGTTTCAGGCTGATTATAGCTACTGAGCATGCGCAGAACCAGAATTGCACGCGAAACATGGCGATGCGAATCAGTGGTGAAGGTAAGTGAAACCCACCCCTGATTCTAACCACTGTGCCACAACAGCTCTCATAGCCATCCACTGTGGCACATATTTAAGGTGACCACTTTTGGCAGGACAGTCCCGCTTTTTAAACATTTGTCACGCATCACGCGGCGTTTCTAAAAAGTCCCGATTTTTTTAAAGAATGCACGACAAGCATTGAAGAGAGCGCGCCCTACTCCCCCCACGCTCGGGGCCTGAGAGGGCAGGTGGAGCGGGAGAAGGAAGAAAGCAGGCAGCGAGAGTGGCAGCCTCTTTCAAGCACAGGCCTGGCCGTCTCCCCACACGGGGGGCTGCTGCCCGGCTGGCTGGTGGCGGCTTCTGCAACGGAGGCAGCACGCGGCTGTGAAGAACCCTCACCACCCACCCTCCTGAAGCACCAGGGACAGCCGCGGTTTGCTTTCTTCCTTCTCCTGCCGCTGTCCCTCTCCAGGCCAGACGCAGCAGAGGCGAGCTCCGGCCATGGGAGCGGTAAGGGCTGCGATGAAGGGGGGGTGTTTGGGGAGGTGCACAAAGCTGCAGGATAAGAGAGATGGACCCCTCCCGTCTTGCTCCCCTAGAAACCCACTCCCCGTCAATGGTGTCACGCTTTACAAATATTAAAATCTGGTCACCTTACACATATTACAAGGCCCATAAATCATTGTATAAACCCTACTGAAGCCTTCATTTTCAGGACTCAAGCACTTGAATGAATAAAGCCAAAATGCAAAGCAACAGCTACCTTATGATTAGATCCCTTTCACAATTATTATTTTACAGACGTTTTTATCTTTTTTAAAAAATTCATATTAGTGGTCTGTGGGATTTAAAATTATGACCTTGGTGGTTCCTGAGGTCCAAAAGGTTGGGGACCTCTGCTTTAGCTGACCAGCTGTGTGGAAAAAACAACTTAGTAAATCACTTTGACCTGAATTTTTCAATTTTAAATCTAAAAACAGGATCCAGCTTCGAGATCAGAATATGCTAAAGTCAGCAAATTGTACAGTTCAGGTGAAGTCACCTTGAGAATATCTCATGAGCCAGAGGGTTAGGGCAAATATTCATAAGTGTAATTAACCTAATTTTCATAACAAACAGGCATTAATATGGCAACATAAAAAGATTTAACAGTTCTATGAGGCTACGAGAGCAATTTTCACTTTTCCCACTATGAGTAAATATTGAATGGCCTTAGCATACTTTCAAAAGGAATGAGCATCTGCAGAAAGAGACAAAGTGAGAAACATATGTAATAAAATTATTCATTTTATTCAATCGTATTTTATACATATATCAAACAAGCATTCCTCAGACAGTAGAGCAAGCCTATTTAAACTCAGGCAGGGGTGGGTTCCTTCCGGTTCGGACCGGTTCGCCCGAACTGGTAGCAACCTGCTGGTGACGTCACTGTCGGTGCCGGTCCGTGTGCTCCGCCATATTTTTTTGATTTTGTGCGAATTTTTCCCCTTCCGCAGCTTGAAAAAGTGCCCGCCCGCCCGCGGGTGAATTTTGACCTTTATTTCTTCGCCCGAAGCACAACTGATGAGCTCCTCAGCTGTGTTTCGGGCTCATTCCTGCTTCTGAGCATGTGCGGAAGCCAAATTGCACGAGGGGATGCGTGCACCTGCGGTGCGAGTGCACGTGTGCAAAACATCGCTATGCAAATCGGTGGCAAAGGTAAGTGGAACCCACCCCTGGACTCAGGTATTTAATACTTTCTACACAGCCTCTCAAAATATTACTGATGCTACCGTGTCATCCAGCTTCATCACTATTCTCCGTAAATAAGTCAGTTCTCTGATCAACAGCAACATACAATTGATGAACATTATGTGAACCTTGTAAGCTATGAAAACTTTCCAAAGAATGCTCCCAGGATGAAGTGATCTTTCTGGTTATTAGTTCTGCACTGTTTTGATAACCTTGCCAGAAGATACTGGTACAGTAGCACTTTAGAGACTAGCTCCAATCATTGAGGTCCCACAGAAGAGAGATTTGGGAAGGCAGCTGATGATATGAACATGGTACATCAGGGGTGAAATCCTCCCGGTTCGCTCTTACCTGTTGGTCGCCGCACAGCCGAAGAACCTGGCGGCGTTCGCGGCGCGGGGCTTCCCCCACCCGCTTCCCCCGCCCACCTGGATGCCGGCATTTGAGTTATTTTGCCCTCTGCGCATGCGCAAAGTGTTCTGCTTGCGCAGAGGGCAAAAGAATGCACATGCCGGCGTCCAGGTGGGCGGGGGAAGCGGGCGGGGGAAGCCCCATGCCGCGAATGCCACCAGGTTCTTCGGCTGTGCGGCGACCAACAGGTAAGAGCGAACCGGGAGGATTTCACCTCTGTGGTACATATAGCTTAATGGGTGGCAACTGGAGACATTGCTATCATGACCCACCATACTTTATTCGAAACAATAGGAAGGCTGTTAGTTGAATTCTTCCTAATTCAAAAGAGAAACATTCATGACATTAAAAAAAAAACCCTGTTTTGATGTTGAATTTTCTACTCGCTAAAAGCTGCATCCCATTTGGCAAGAAATGATTGATGTTGAAGCCCAGTTACATCTGGACAACTCAACACTGGCCACCAATGATGTATAAGTTGGTTTGTAATAGGTTTATTATTTAAAAAAGGACTTGGGCTCCAAGCAGACAGATCACTTACAATATGTCTAGACTAGCATTAAACGTTCCCGGAATTGTATTGTGCTTCACAGGTGGATAAGATAAATGCAGCTTTGAAGTGAACATGTTTGGAAAGCAAAAGTGCCATCATTTGAGTTTGTGAAAACTTTCATCCATCTTAAAAATAAAATTGGAGGTTTATATTTTCATAGCAACTTAGAGATAAATAAAACCGTATCAGTCTCCAATTATGACTATTCATAAGCTGAGTGCAAGATTCTTTTTACAACCTTCCTACCTAAACTGGTTTTGAAATTTCAGTAGAGCTTTCCTCTCAGTCAAGTTTGGGGGGAAAATGTACTGGTAGAATAGCATCTGAGTATTTTTCATGCCTCCATAATGTAGTACTGAATTTGTGTAATCATTTTCATTATTGATCTGTATATTCTGAAAAAAAGTGTTTTAATTATAATATGACAAAGTCTGGTCTTAACACTTCATTTAAATATGTACCTGTAGCCTATTGTTTACATATATACAAACATATGTATGCACAACCCTGCCCCAGGGGTGAAATCCGGCAGGTTCTGACAGGTTCTGGAGAACCGGTAGCGGAAATTTTGAGTAGTTCGGAGAACCGGCAAACACCACCTCTGGCTGGCCCTAGAGTGGGGTGGGAATGGAGATTTTGCAATATCCTTCCCCCAGGAGTGGGGAGGAAATGGGGATTTTGCAGTATCCTTCCCCTGCCACGCCCACCAAGCCACGCCCACCAAGTCACGCCCTCATAACCAGTAGTAAAAAAAAATTGGATTTCACCACTGTTCTTCACCCCTACACATACTTAGGTGAAATAAGTGGTGTAGAGATTTGATAAAGAAATAAATACAGAATAACTAGGCTTCTGATGGCTGCATAAAAACTGAAAACTGCTTCATGGGGATAATTTGGTGTGTAATAAAGAAATTACATGATACACTTTTCATTGATTACAGTCCCTTTGCATAAATCTAACATGAAAGGATATTGATTTTTTTTTCCAGTGCAATAGTGATGTTTTTTCCCCCTACATAGCTGTTAATTTCTGCGTTTAAAAATAGTTCAGCACAGTTATAATGATGATTATTATATTTATGCAGGAAAGTGTTTAATTATACTGCAAGGAGTGAAACACACTCCCCTAACAGATTATGTGATCAGCTATTTGGGTAAACCCTACTGTTAGGTGTAGCAGGTTTACAAGAATGAAAGGTTAATATTTGCACAATACAACGATGGAAAGTCGTATCTCTTATAGACCCTATTTAAATATACCTTGTGGAAACAAGTTGAGCTTATGAGGCGAATAGACTGATGGCAGCCCCGGGGATCTGTGAGAGGCATGATCAGAAAATTCAGAGTAGAAACTATAGTGATGGAATCAAAGCTCTGCCTCTTTTAATGTGCCTTGTGTCCAGAGGTGGGTTCTTCCCAGTTGGGACCGATTCGCCCAAACCGGTAGCAACCCGCTGGTGATGTCACGATAATGTCATGGAACTGGATTGGTCATTGCCATTCCGTGGAGGCCGCCATCTTTTTAAAAAAAATCGATTTTTTTTAAAAAAAATAATGTTGGTTTTTTTTTCCTTTTGCGCATGCGCAGAAGCCGAGTTTCTGGCACTGCGCATGCATCGCCATCTTGTTTTTGGCCTTTTGGGGGGGGATTTTTCAGATTTTTTGCTACTGCGCAATGCGCGCACATTCCCATGAGGCGCGGCCACACGGCACGGGAGGAAGCGAACAGGCAAGGTACGTTAGAACCCATCCCTGCTTGTGTCATATTGACATGTTTTACCTCCCCCTGTAGATGCTCCTTGCCTGGCCTTACCTGCGCTTATGACCTCCATATGTGTTGGCTTTGCTAACACAGCATGCCTGGGAATAGAATTTCCAAAATTCCCACTTTGAATTATGTGGATTGCAGTCACAAATACCTCTGAGTGTACCAGGGGGAATGTTGGCACACTTTTGCTGTGTCTCTTACTGGCAATCCCTGTGCATGCATTTTCGGTGCTGTTGAATTAGCTTTAGGCACAGGCTTCTAGAAGTAATTTTAGCGATATCCTCTGATGTTATTTAGGATGCTAGCTTAATTGTCCTAGCTATTAATTTTCCCCGCGGCTAGAAAATTAACATACATATTAGAGACTATCTGGTCTTTATTGACTTTCCCAGTGACAAATCAAAAAGTGTGTGCGTGTGGAAGGGGGGAATGGCCTTTGCACATTGGAAGCTGAATATGTGTAAAAGCATCTATGATCAAAGTTATCCCTCTGAGGGAAATTTGAAGCAGTGGTTTAATTGACCACAAGAAACGGTTTCTCTTTTCACTAATTTGAGTCTCCCTGAGCTGTTGGCTTTGTGATGAAAGTGAAAAGCATCCTTGACCTCCTGTGATGGGCAAAATGTTTTCTCTCTCTCATGTGCAGAGAGCAGAATATTTATGGAGCGATTTACAATATCTGGAAGCTGCAAAGAAAGGATGTTAACAATTCTAACTCTTCACATGTCATTTCCTGCTGCTGTAGGAAGTTAGCACCCACCCCTCTCCTGGAAAAAATGAAATATCCTAGGAAATGTTAAAAAGGCAGAACATTATATAGAATATCCCCGGAAACATGCTTTTAGGCAGAAAAAAGACTCATTCTTAGTAGCCCCCACCTTTGTCAATGTGCCATCAAGGAATGGCCAGCTCACTCATCCACCCCACCTTTGTTAATAGCCTGGACCAATCTATTCTACATAACAAAGATTTACCTCCTTCAGACAGCCATATTAGGATTTGCCCAAAGCCCTTTCATTACACCACCACCCAGCAAGGATCAGCCAAACTTGAACTCAAAAACACAGCCTATAGAGTTGCCCCTGCATGGCCCCATGGGAGTCTGACAGCCAATCAGTGCATTTCTTGCACAGGAGCAGGAGGGCCCCAGGGTGGGGCCCAAGAGAGCATAAAACAAGGAACTCTCAGCATCTCGGCCCTTCTCTCTTCACCCAACATCTGGAAGCATGTGATCCACCTTTTCTGTTCAGGAGCTCATGCCATGTGCTCCTGTTCTCCATTAAACCTTCTTTCCAAGCAACCTCCATGAATCCAGTGTCTTTTTCACCACTTGGAACTGAACCCAGAAGAATATTATTTCCAACACTGCATCTTGACCCATGAAAAGACTGAAATTTCAGTGCTTGTCACCTTATGTACAATTCAAAATTAGTTTCGTTTCCTGACTTAGGGCAACCTCTTTGTCTCAGGGACTGTTGTACGGTGGCCAAAAGGAAAACCTGCCATAGACTATTGCAGCAGTTCAGGTGAGAGACCACGAGACCTGAAATAGACCCAGTGAATTTGGCTGATGATGAAAAACGATGCCTGTCTCACACTGCTGTCTAAACGGCCAAAGATAAAGCACAGTAAAACTTGAAAAAGACATAGACACCACTGGGAATATTAGCTCCCAGACACAAATCCTGACACTCACCCCTCAGCAGTTCAGAGAAGTTAGAAGAAATACCTGAAAGACAAGTAAAAGTTGACTAAGGTTATCTATTGGTAAAGGTTTATTGTGGCATTAGGGAATGAACTAAAGCCAGAGGTC
Organism: Diadophis punctatus similis; assembly: GCA_023053685.1. Lineage (NCBI taxonomy): Eukaryota > Metazoa > Chordata > Lepidosauria > Squamata > Dipsadidae > Diadophis > Diadophis punctatus. The sequence continues at coordinate 68,161,256 of JALIGW010000004.1, forward strand.
TCCAACCTTGTGGACTCCAAGACTTGTGGACTTCAATTCCCAGAATTCCTCAGCCAGCTTTGCTGGCTGAGGAATTCTGGGAGTTGAAGTCCATAGGTCTTAAAGTGGCCAAGGTTGGAGACCCCTGAAACTGTGCAGTGATCTTTGCACAGAAATGCAAATCAGCCAGAGAATACGTGTATTCCAAAAATCTTATAAGTCTTTTGATTCACAGAAGAGGATGAATGACACTTCAGTTCAGGACCCAGAGTATTCAAGTAGTGTGTGGAGGGTGGAAAATTTGATTGGAATTGTTGACTTGATAAAATGCTTTGATTCAACAATCTGGTCTCCAAACGGAATTACTGAATCCAGTTAATTCAGCCAGGATCTCTGAATCATTTCAGGAAAAGTCATTTCTTCTCACATACAGAAATAGCTAAATCATCCAAATTGATTCAGAAGCATCCAATTAGATATAATGTTTTTTACTGAATCACCTTCAAATTGGATCTCTGAAAGCTGGAATTCTGCCACAGAACACTCTTGAGAGATATTAGAGGAAAAGGGCAGAACATTTTTTTAAAAAGTCATCATATAAGAGAGTATAGCTTATAGCTTAAGTTAGCAAAAGCTGCGATCTTTTGTTAACTTAATCCAACTTTATACAGATAATAGATCAGTAAAATGCAGTTACTTCAATTTCATATTATGTTCGTATTTGACACTATTTAAAATATCATCACAAAGATTAAAACATTATTATATTCATAAACAAACAAATGTATTCATAATAGGATTTCACTTTAATCCTGAGAATAAAAATTTATATGATCAAACTGGTTGGATTCAGTTCAAAAAGGTAAATCATCACAGAGTTTCTGTCATTTTAATGATTTGAACTGTAATAAAGGCCAAAAAGAATTACTGTGAATTTCTAAATTAAAAATAAAATGTTAAATAGAAATCAATGAAATTTCATATTTCGCCTGTTCAATTGGCTCAGAACTTTGCAGAAAAACTACAAACCTGGATTTGTCATAGTTCCCAAGTGACAAAAATGATTATAAATGCCATGGGTGTGCATTTTGAAATATAAATATTCAATGAGATCCAAACAAAAATATTCAGTTTTCAAAGCAGTTACCAAAAGTCAAAGCAGTAACCAAAAGTTAAATGCAAAACAGAATTCCAAATAAACTGGCTATTACTTCCCCAAGAATATTTCCTTTTTCATCTGTACAGACATAGCACAATTTTTGCAAAGTCTTTTGAAAAGCAAGTGCCATTGAATTCTGGAAGCTTCAACTGTTTCAAAATTCAGCAACCACGTGGTTTTTATGCAAATATAGATTTGCACATGTGTCATTTCCCTTGAGGGAGCTTCATTGGCTGCCAATTTGCTTCTGGGTCAATTCAAGGTGCTAGTTGACACCTTTAAAGCCGCACATGGTCTGGAGCCAGGTTATTTGAAGGATCTCAGGTTTACATCTACCTGATCCACCAGAGCAGGGAGATAGGGGATGTTACCGGTGGGACCAAGAACAAGAACCTTCTATGTGGTGGTTCTTTCCCTGCGGAACATCATCCCTGCAGATATCTTCAGCTCCTATCTTGACACTCTTTTGAAAGACCCTGAAAAATTGGTTTTGCCAGTGGACCTGGGGACCACAGGGTGATATGGAGCCCATCAAGTAGTTGGTTTGATTGTCGTCGTCGGAAGGCAGGGGATTATTGGGTTTTGTATTGGGGTTTTATTTCACCAGGCATGAACAATCAGATCCACTTGCAAAAAGTTCAAGTAGTTACTTTATTGCTCATGTCTATTTTACAGGAATCTTCCCAGACTGGCAATTTGCACCTGAACCAGAGTAGATAAGGGTCAGTGGCATTTAGGGGCTGGGAGCAGACATTGCCTTTTTGCAGCTATGTAAGGATTTTAAACTAAATCCCCACTTCATTATGCCCTCTAGCTCAGCCAGTCTCTCTCTCTCTGACACTGTGAATTTTTTTAAAAATAAATGTAGGAATAAATTCAAAGGTTATAATTGCATGTGAGTGTGCGCTGGTTTTCTGTGCTACCCACTGAGAGCATGAAATGCATAAACCGTAAGCTGTTGTTCTTTATGTACTGAACTCTCTGTGCTTCCTGGTAGAATTTGTAATCCAGGTTGTAATAAAGATTGTTGACGGTGCTTGAAGCCTCTGGAGTACTTTGTTTTCAGTCCTCACTATTTACAAAATGAACACAGGGTGTACAGTACATCATTTCACGCACGGGGCTTTTATCCTATCAGTGTTCTTTTCTTGTCCTTATTCTGTTTGTGTGTGTCTGTGTGTTTTTTTATTCCCAATGCATTTTATTCCCTTGCCAGATGGTCCTTTACTCTCACATGATCAATGAATCAGATTTACAGGTGTAGGTTATAGATTCATTGAGTATCCAGGTAGCAGCCAGGATCATTTCATAAAGCCTGGCATGTGATTAGCAACTTTCATTAATGGCCAGTGAGTCATATATTTAACATACAGTCTAGTTGCAACCAGTTTGCTTCAACCTTTTACTATGCTAAAAGCGAACAGCATCTGGGATGCTTAATACATTATGCTAATGCATTTTTAATCTAAAAGAAACCACATTTGAACCTTAAACAGCTATAATAAATATAGGTAGCTGTATATCTTCCCCAAACTCAATAAGAAACTAACTGTCATGATACATGAAGCACCACATGGTTAATGTTTAGTTGATGACAACTGTAAAATAATGTCTCTGCTGAAGTGGCCCAAATTTTGTTCAGCTAGGAACTGAACCGCACTTACTATATGATGAAGTTGTTGTAATTGGAGGGCTGAGCCTGTGTGAACAGCACCAACAATATTAGAAACCTGGGACAAAAAGTTGACTATTTTAATTAAACCTTAAACAGCCAACAGGATCACAAAAATAGTAATAGTAAAAACAGGGGTGTTTGGTATTTCTTGTTATTACCTTTGTTTATTCTTTCAGATCAGAGGTGGGTTCCTGCTGGTTCAGGCCGGTTCTATAGAACTGTTAGCGGGAATTTCCCCCCGCTTGCCGAACCGGCAGTGATGGCCAGCTGGACACGCCCCCGAACCAGCTCTCTTGGCAGAGCCTACGGCGCCACCATCTTGTTTTTTGCTTCTGTGCACGCTCAGAAGCTGTTTTTTGCTTCTGCACATGCGCAGAAGCTGTGTTTTCAGCACTGCGTGCGCATGACCATGCGGCGCGGGAGGAAGTGAACGGGCAGCGAGGTAAGTCAAAACCCACCCCTGTTTCAGATTGAAAAATAAAGGTCAAATAAATATGAGTCAATGATGGAAACATGGAGCAGGCTCAGAATTGCAAAGAAAACTTCATTTGCAAGTTGGTGCTGAAGCAATGGCAGAAAAGGACTTCACAGTCAAGGAGAAGACTGAAGAAAGCATCATATAAGGTAGAGTTGCCAAGTCCACCTAAGTCCCTAATTTTAAGAGCCAGTAGGAGTCAAATATACTGCCATGCTGATTTAAAACACACATGAAATCTGATATAAAAGAGATTTCTATATTGTTACATGCAAGAGATCCACTTCTGCAGGCATGCCAGGTTGCACAGAAGTACTTTTTTTGCCATATTTGTCTTAACTTTAAAGTTAAAACTTGGGTTTATCAGGAGCTATGAAAGGAGATGTCCAGTGCCTGATTCGTGAAGATCAGTCTCAGAAGATTTATATAAACATGGAAGTTGAAGCAAGTCACATGACTTCTTAGTCAAAATCTATATTTTCTCACTGGGGGTAATAGCTATTGATATGGTTCTTCCTTGGTTCTTGAGGGAGGAAAATTAACTCCTTCGAAACAGGCCCGCAATTTGGGGGTCCTCCTAGATCCACAGCTAAAATTAGATCAACATCTTACAGCTGTGGCTAGGGGGGCTTTTGCACAGGTTCACCTGGTGCACCAATTGCGGCCATACTTGGAGAAGGAGGCTCTACTCACGGTCACTCATGCCCTTGTCACCTCCCGACTGGACTACTGCAATGCGCTCTACATGGGGCTACCCTCGAAGAGTATTCAGAGACTTCAGTTGGTGCAAAATGCAGCTGCGCGTGCTGTGGTGGGTGTGTCAAGATACACCCATGTTACACCTATACTCCACCAGCTGCATTAGCTGCCCATCGGTCTCCGGATACAATTCAAGGTGTTGATTATCATCTTCAAAGCCCTACATGGCTTAGGACCAGGTTACCTTTGGGACCGCATTCTGCCTCACACTTCCCTCCGACCGGTTAGGGCCCACAGAGTGGGTCTCCTCCGGGTCCTGTCAACCAAAAAATGCCGGCTGGTGGGCCCTAGGGGGAGGGTCTTCTCTGTGGCAGGCCCCGTGCTCTGGAACCAACTTCCCCCAGAGATCCGAACTATCCCCACCCTGCTGGCCTTCCGAAAAGCTGTCAAAACATGGCTCTTCCTGCAGGCAGGGGGTTAAGTCTAGTTCCATCTGAGCTCTCCCCCGGTATGTATGTTGGTGAATATTTCTTTTAACTTTTTAAATCTTTTAATATTGTTTTTAATTGTGGTTTATTGTTCAGTGTTCTTGCACAATATTGTACGCCGCCCTGAGTCCTGAGGGAGTAGGGCGGCATAGAAGAACCAAATAATAAATAAATAAATAAATAAATAAATAAATAAATAAATAAATAAATAAATAAATAAATAAATAAATAAATAAATAAATAAATAAATAAATAAATAAATAAATATAGTAGAATTATATAGAAGAACTACAAAAGTTTAGGATCCCTGGTTTCAAGGAATATATCCAAGGAAGGGTAAAAAAAGTCTAGCATGGTAGGTGTGGCCACTAAATAAAAGCTCTGCCCCATTTTATGAATGCTGGGTGGACTGTGAGAGGTTTCAATACCATGGCTACAACTGACATGTTGATTTATTTACCTCTATCTCCCTTGCAATTGCTTCATCAGGTCAAACTATAACATTTCCTGAATACAAAATACAATAGAACTTGATGCAACATCTATATAGTAAACTATTAAGTACTATGGAAAGCACCTATTAATAATGAGGAAAAAAAATCCACAAGAATCATGTTATGTTGTCAACATTTTGTTAGTCAAATATTAATTCCGAAACTTGCTCTTGCTCTCACCTTTCTAGCTTAGTTCATCTCATAAATAGCACATCCTTAAAGAAAATAATTTGGAAGCAACAGATAACATCAGATTTGCTGATGATGCTTCCAGGTTAACATCAAAGAATGAGCCATCCTCTTAAATAATAATGTTTAAAACAAGAACCTTGCAGAAACTAAACAGGCTTTTTATTTGCCACATACATCTCTAGAAAATTATTTTGTCAGTTATCTGTATCAAACAGTAGTGACCTAAATGTCAACTTCTGCTTTCTCTTTAAGGTGATGTTTTTAAGTAGCATAAAATGCTCTGCAAAATGTCAATGCTTCTAATACCAATATTCTATTTTAAATTTGGAGAAGCTCTATAGTAGCACAAGACATTTGACATCCATAATGACTTCTCACTGTAGAAGGAAACCTTTGTCTATTGTTTCCAACAACTCTTGGGAGAGCAATGAAGAAGAGTTCAACTATCACAGCCATCACACCTTGTGGAATGAAAAGCTCTAAGAAAAATGTTCAGCCTCTGCTCACTAAAATATCCTCAGCGTTGCAGTGTGCAGCCCCTAAATAACTGTACATATGGTTTATTACTTAATTTGAGTCACGGAGCACCATTAAGCTTTACTGATATTGTTTTAGATTGTACAGTTTCTCTGCACAGAGACCAGTGCCAAATTACAGCTTATCCAAAAATTGATTTTTCCAGCTAGGTTATTAAAGGTTTGGACAAAATTTGTCTAAAAAGTCATATCCCAGCAAGTGTTTTAAAGGGGGGGGGGGGGAAATGGGTGGCGTTTAGGACTCACACTGATTTTAACAAGTGGATTTCTTAAAGGAACAGCAGCATTAAGGAAAAAGAGCACTACCATGTTTGAAGCTTTTCTGAATCATTTTCAAAGTGTACAAGCCCTGTTACTCGATTTTATTTTTTTTAAAAAAATTGAAATTAATGGGAGTAGTCCTCAACGTATGATTATTTAATGATAGTTTGATGTTATGACAGCACTGAAAAAAATGTTACACAACCCATCCTCAAAGTTACAACTCTTACACCATCCCGCACAGTCATATGATCTCAATTCAGCTACTTGGCAACCAGCTCACATTTATAAATGTTGCAACATCTTACAATCACTTGGTCATATCAGGATTCTAGTCCTCAAGACCAGTCAAGAGATTTTAACACCTGAAGTAGAACATTCTGCATTCCTTGGCAGTAAAAACGCAAACCCAATACATTTAAGAATCTGAAATCTTCTCTGCACTCAAAATTGGCTAAAACAATAGTTTTATTCTGCCTACCAGAGTAAAGATATTCTTTATATTCTTTAATACTTTTGTGTTTTGTCCATGCTAGCTAGTCCATGGGGAGAAACAGACTTCTTTCCTGGGTTATCCTAACCTATATATGGACAAACTGGTACTGATTTAGTAGTTAGGTTTGATGTGACATGTTTCAATTAGAAAGCAATGAAAATCCAGCCGCCTCTTTTAAAATGTTCTTGTTGCACCATACAGCATCTAATTCCTGGTTTAATGGACATAAGAGCCTGGTGGCGCAGTGGTTAGAATGCAGTATTGCAGGCTAATTCTGCTAACTGCCAACAGTTCGATTCTCACAGGCTCACGGTTGACTCAACCTTCCATCCTTCTGAGGTTGGTAAAATGAGGACCCAGATTGTTGGGGCAATATGCAGACTCTGGAAATCGCTTAGAGAGGGCTGTAAAGCACTGTGAAGCGGTATATAAGTCTAAGTGCTATTAGTATTGCTATCTCTCACCCATGGTGCCAACCAGGGGCGGGTTCCTAATTTTTTTTACTACCACACTGTGGGCGTGGCTTATTTTGTGGGTGTGGCTCACCTGCCATGTGACCGGGTAGGCGTGGCTTGCCGGTCATATATTAGTTATTTCAGAGAGATGTTACTACTATTTTTGCTATTTTATACCTTACATAAAAAGCTTTGCATACAAAGTGCGTGTTACACCATGGCAACAAAGCAACCTTTATATGCAGAAAATGCTACAGTTAAAAGACAAGCAAGTCTCATACAGCATTTTTGGTTTCAGTCATGGATTCCTTAGACTAAAATATTGAGGACTGTTAAAAGAACAGTATCTTTTAACAGTCTTCAATGTTTTCATCTAAAGAATAACAGTATAAAACTGTATAAAATTAACAGTATAAAAGGTTAAGCTTTTGGAAAACGCCCACTTTGGAAAGCTTTAGACAAAAGCGAAGGAAAAGTGTCAAATGTGAGCTTCTTATTATTTTCAAGCAAAGGGACAGGGAAAGACTTAATTGTCAGGTTTCTGGGCATGCGCAGAAGAAATTTTTTTTTAAAATGTAAAAAAAAATTTTTTTTTAATGGCGGCGCTTAGGCACCGGCAACCGACCGCACCGGTACTGTGATGCCACCAGCAGGCCGCTACCGGTGCTATAGAGTAGACTGCACCGGTAGGAACCCACCACAAGTGCCAACTCTTGCATGCATGGCTAGTTCTCTATTATATTTTAGATCCATTTGTTAAGGAGATTTGAAGGAAATATTACAAAACTGAACTGGTCCCCAGGATGTAATAAAGATACACCCAATAAAGGCACTTGATTAGATCTTTCTGGCGTGAGGACAGATCTAAAGTAGGATGAGAAACTGAGCTCTGGTACAGAGCTGACCATGATGGGAGAAGAGATGGCAACATGCTAAGTTGTCAGACAAGCTTGGGCAGAAGTTTTATGGGAACAGAGAAGAAGTCAGAAAGACCAGCTTGGCCAGAACTTAATAGAGTAACTCCATTCTTTTCTTTTCTTGGAGTGAATATTTTCACTCCACTTGTGGGAAATAAAATAATGTCTTTCAAGTGCTTTAAGGAAAGTTGGTGATACTTTTTTCCAGCACAGCAACAGTCAGAATAACTGACTGAGTTGAGACCACTTCCATGTTCAAGTTTAAATCTATGCCCCCATGCCCTCATGGCACCAAGGGTCAGAGTCCTGTCCTTTCCTCACTCAAACAAGTCACTTAAAATGGCAAACACTAAGGCAGAGACCACTGTAACAATAAACTGCCCACTAACAAAGTAAAGCTGCCTAATAATAAAGTACCATCCTAATCCTATACTTCTTAAATTAAAATCCAGTGCCTTTTTCTGCTGCACTTCCTACAACTTCATGTAAATCCTACTTTGTGTTATTCATACTTCCCTTCGAACGGTGAGGTCCCATAGAGTGGGCCTCCTCCGGGTCCCATCAGCCAAACAATGCCAACTGGTGGGGCCTAGGGGGAGGGTCTTCTCTGTAGGGGCTCCTATTCTCTGGAACCAACTCCCCCCAGAGATCTGAATAATCCCCACCTTGCTGGCCTTCCAAAAAGCCATTAAGACATGGCTCTTCCTGCAGGCGGGGTGATTCTGAGACAACATTACATCTGATGTCTCCCCCATGTATGTATGGTGTTATATGTATTTTTAATTGTTTTTTTAATTGTTTTTAATGATTTGTTTGGTTGTTTTCTAAAAATGTTGTACGCTGCCCTGAGTCCTTAGGGAGTAGGGCGGCATAGAAGAACCTCCAAATAAATAAATAAATAATTTTCTTTTAGTGCATATTGACATATTCAGCATTCCTGCCCTGAGAAACTCTAGCTCCAGTGTCTCTTCTATACATAAAGCAGGGGTGGGATTCAAAAATGTCAGCAACGGGTTCTCTGCCCGGTTGCTGAGTGGCCATGGCCATGGTGGCTGTGGCCTAGTTAGCCTCCTGTACCACAGCATGGGGGATGGGACATTTTCGCCTTCCCCAGGCTCCGGAGGCTTTCCTCGAGCCTCTGGGAGGGCAAAAACTGCCTTCCCTGGGCTCTGGAGGACCTCCGGAAGCCGGAAATGGGGCCATTTCTGACCTTCCGGAACTTCCGGGAGACCCATTTTCCCCCCTCTCCAAGCCTCCGCGTGGGCCCTGCACTTACCTCGCATCCAAAACAGGCCACGTGGAGACTCCTGGGAGGGGCAGGTTGGGGTGGGAGTGGTGGGGTGGGGTGGGGCTGTGTGGGTGGGGCCAGCCAGGGGAGGGATTTGGAGGTTCTCCAAACCGGCCATAACGTTAGCTATGGGTTCTCCCAAACCCAGGTGAACCCATAGCAGCCCACCCCTGACATAAAGTGTACCCAAGTCTTCACTAGCTGAACCAGGTAACTTGTAGCTCACCTGTTGCTCTAGAGCAGGAGTAGGCAAAGTTGGCTCTTCTATGACTCTTGGACTCCAACTCCCAAAATTCCTGAGCCAATCATGCTAGCTCAGGAATTCTGGGAGTTGAAGTCCATGAGTCATAGAAGAGCCAACTTTGCCTACCCCTGCTCTAGAGGAAACTTTTTTGCAACCTGGTGTCTGAACTGTAGGGGAGAAGGAGGTGTTCATTGGGAGTTCACACCTTGTCCAATCTCCCTGGTCCTTGGAATCCCTTCTTCTTGAAACCAATTCCTCACGTCATCTCTCCCCACCCACTGATATTCCCAACCCACTTAAGGTCCACATTTGTCACATCCTTACATGGATACATATTTTTTTGTTCCCTTCAAAATAAAAAGCCAAGGAATGATTCAAGGTAGCTAGTTACTCTTCTCATGCCAGCTGGAGAGAGAGAGAGATGGCGGGATTTGAAGGAGGACCTAGCCTAGAAGAAGAACAATCATGAAGGCAGCAAAATGATGCACATGATGGGAGACTAGAAGCTGATCTATATATAAAGTTTGTGGAAGTGCCCCTAGAATCCATAAACCATATTCACAGTCTCTCACACACACCCCAGATTCCCACTGTACAGTTGTATGGTAGAGCTCTTGCCTCACAATCAGGAGGTTGTGAGTTCAATCCTAGGTAGAGGCAGATGTAGGGTCTCCTGCTTGGGCAGGGGGCTGGACTAGATGACCTGCAAGGTCCCTTCCAACTCTGTAATCTGTAATTAGGCTGGAACATTTAAAGGATTGCTGCTGAGCCAAGTACTTTGGGAAGGGGAAAGATAGAAAAATACCAATGGAAAAAAAACCCCGGCTTTCCAAACACATCATACAAATATCCATTGTTTCCTATTATCAACTCACCATTGTGCGGCTCTGTTCTCTTTTTTAAAAATTTCCATTGCCAACTGCTTTCTTTTCCCTTGCATTTTCTCCTGTCTTCCCCTTTCAACAGTGGCAATTGGCCATATCATCCCCATCTTGTTAAATGACAAACGGGGAGCTAAAATAATAAAGCTATTTGACCTTTAAAAAGCACATGAGCTACAACTGCATCTGATGGCCCCAGGCACTTAAATTTGGGTAGAGCTGAATTAACGAATAATCAGACCTCATTCTGAGGGGTGGGGGGAAAGGCTAGAACATTAAATAAAGCCACTAACAAACATGCACCTGGTTGCAACTGCTTCTTAAAGCTCAATATAGAGGGATGCTTTAGGATGATGAATTAATTTATTTTCTGAAGAAAAGTTCTCTATTTTCTCTGGCTATCATGGGATAGTCGTCTGTCTGAAGACACTATTTGTTTGAAGAGCTGTCCAGTCTAAATCCACATTAAAGATAGAGAAACAGAAGGGTAGTAGGCCAGAAGCAGGCAACATCCTACATCACTTTTATGTCTATGAAGATTCTCAATCATCCAGGTCATGATTGTCCCAAAAGTGCTTTTTTCAAGAGGCAACTGGACTTTCTGGTTTTTTCTTTGAAGATGTTTCACTTCTCATCCTTTTATATTACTTTATATAGATATCTGCTTCTTGCTATCATCAAACTTATTGATTAGGGTTTTTTAAAAATTAATGAACGAGAAATGGTATGAAAACTGCCTTGAGAGGGCAGATTTATGTACACTGAGAGCATATGCACCAAGACAAATTCCTTGTGTGTCCAATTACACTTGGCCAATAAAAAGAATTCTATTCTATTCTATTCTGTTCTGTTCTGTTCTGTTCTGTTCTGTTCTGTTCTCAGTCTGTCTTATGTGCAGAAGTGATTCAAAACAGTTTTGTTAAGTACACTAAATAAAGAGCACTACAAAGGGAACCCTAAACACAGAGAAATTCCTGTGTGGTTTAGATTATGAGTAACCATTCTTTTAGTTTTTCTGCTTTGTGACTGTATACTCTGTCAACGTAGAGAAAAGACATACAACAGAAGAGTAATCATGAGTGGATGGAAGATTGAACGCTGTCTTTGAACACCTGTAAAAAAGGAAGGAGAGACTACCGGTATAAACAGACAGAATACAGAATTTTGTAAGGAATCTCCCTTGGGTATGACACCTGCACATTAGGATATTTGAATTGTCCCAAATTATGTTCAAGGAAGCCTCAAAAGAAGCAAGTCTAAAGTCCAATGCAATCCTAAATTGCATTAACAGAGGCATACAATCAAGATCAAGTGAGGTACTAATATCACTCTATAAAGCCTAAAATTTTGGTCACCACACCATAAAAAAGATGTTGAAAATCTAGAAAGAGTGCAGAGAAGAGCAACAAAGATGATTGGTGGACTGGAGGCTAAAACATATGAAGAACGATTGCAAGAACTGGACATCGGCTAGTCTAGTGAAGAGAAGGACCAGGGGAGACATGATAGCAGTGTTCCAATATTTGAGGGCTGCCACAGAGAGGAGGGGTCAAGCTATTTTCCAAGGCATCCAAAAGCCAGACAAGGAATAATGGATGGAAATTGAACAAGGAGAGATTCAACCTGGAAATAAGGAGAAGTTTTCTGACAGTAAAAACAACCAATGGAATAGCTTGCCTTCAGAAGTTGTGGGAGCTTCATCACTGGAGGCTTTCAAGAAGAGACTGGACTGCCATTTGTCAGAAATGATGTAGGGTGGGGGTTGGATTACATGACCTACACTGAGCCGCGGTGGTGCAGTTAGAGTGCAGTACTGCAGGCTACTTCTGCTGACTACTGACTGACTACATATCGAATCTCACCAGGCTGAACGTTGACTCAGCCTTCCATCCTTCCGAAGTGAGTAAAATGAGGACCCAAATTGTTGGGGGCAATATGCTGACTCTGTAAACCGTATAGAGAGGGCTGTAAAGCACTGTGAAGTGATATATAAGTCTAAGTGCTATTGCTATTGCTATTGCTACAAGGTCCAGCTTCCAACTCTGTTAATCTGTTAAAGATCTGTTAATCTGTTAGTGTGGCTGATTTGCATCTCTGCTTCGAACCATTATATTATGGATCAGCGAGCTTTAATCCAGACTAGAATTTACACATAAGAGTATACTGGGTGCTTCAAGACCCACAAGTAGCTCACAATAAAAAAAAATGTTGCTGTTTTGTTGTTGTGGTCATTGTTGTTTTGCATTTCTGGTTGTTCTGGAGTGGTTGCAGCTCTTTAAAAAGTCCTTTTTCTTTAGTCAAACACTAGTGGACACCACCGCATTAAAAAAATAAAGCAGCCACAAAGCAAATTGCTATTGGGCGATAAAACTCTGGAAGGAAAATAAAACCGTGAAGCAAATAAACTTATTTAAAGCACACCGCAGGCGGATAATAGCAGTGCCAGTCTCATACAAGATGCTTCTGTTTTATTCATATTACAAATTCTGTTACTTGAATTTTAAAGATATGAAGGAGTATACCTTAGAAAGAGATGGGGGTAGCAACAGAGTTCTGTCAGAAGTTGTAAGAATGGTGTGAATAAAAATAAGACAGGAATACTGAGAGTAGTGGTAATATTTCTGAGTAAAATGTTGATCATCATCTTTAAAGCCCTACATGGCTTAGGACCAGGCTATCTCCGGGACCGCATCCTACCTCATACCTCCCTTCGACCGGTCAGGTCCCACAGAGTGGGTCTCCTTCAGGTCCCGTCAGCCATACAGTGCCGACTGGCAGGGCCTAGGGAGAGGGCCTTCTCTGGGGGGGGGGGGCGTGCTCTGGAACCAACTTCCCCCAGAGATCCGAATCATCCCCATCCTGCTGGCCTTCCGAAAAGCCATTAAGACATGGCTCTTCCTGCAGGCGGGGTGATTTTGACACGACCTTGCATCTGATGTCTCCCCCATGTATGTATGATGTTATATGTGTTTTTTTCTTTTTTAAATTGTTTTAATGATTTGTTTGATGTTCCCTAAAATGTTGTACGCCTCCCTGAGTCCTGAGGGAGTAGGGCGGCATAGAAGAACCTCAAATAAATAAATAAATAAAATCATACAGATTGAACTTCTGGAAACACTCTTTGGGAGCCCTTATTTTCTGGGCTCTCAGACGGATTGAGTTTAAAAGCCAGAGTAAAAGGATAGAAAAGCCAAGAAAGGAAGTTTATTATAATGTTTTGCATAACCAGTATAATCACCGAACAAAGTTTTGCAAAATGGTGATTGTTTACCTTGGATTGACTACATATCAAATAGCCACATTCAGTCATTCTTCTTGTTTCTTCCTAGAATTGTTAACAGCTTTTTCTTTCTTTCTTTTAGAGTCTTGATTCATTTGCACTTCCGCAAAAGGTGTCCGCTTTCTAGTTTATTTGGTTTTTCTATTCAACAGACCTTGTTGCTCAGGCCTTGTTATTACACAGGAAATCTATATAAATTTAGGGCATTCTGGCTTTCAGAAAAACAAGGAGCTTTTTTAAAAAAACTTTGTAGTCATTCTGGTCATAAATATGCAGAAAAGAATATTGGTACAAAAAGAGTAGAAAACCAAAGAAAGCCAGTTTTGTGTTAGTTGATATTGCAAGATAGTATTAACGCAATGCAACAACTTAGATAAGGGAACGATATTTATAGTTCTCCAGTTCTTAACATTATGTACAAAACATAGCAAAGTCAAACCTGTAAACAATTTCTGAGCAGATCTAAGGTGCATAAAAATGATTGCCCTCCTAAATACTCCAGGGCCTTACAAAAACTGTAATATCGATGGCAAAAAGACAAAAAAAAAATCCCACTACATTACTCCTATACTTTAATTTACTTAGGAGATTTTAGGCCCATCTCTAATCTGTCTAAATCCTTGCCCTTTAAGAAGTTTATTTTATAACTGAGAGGATGTGCAATAGGATTGTATGAGCATATTTATTTATTTATTTATTTATTTATTTATTTATTTATTTATTTATTTATTTATTTATTTATTTATTTATTTATTTATTTATTTATTTATTTATTTATTTATTTATTTATTGAGATTTATATACCGGCTCACAGTGCAAGCACTCTCTAAGCGGTTTACACCATTAAGCAATGTATATTTATATTGCCCCCAACAATCTGGGTCCTCATTTTACCTACCTCGGAAGGATGGAAGGCTGAGTCAACCTTGAGCCGGTGAAATTTGAACTGCTGACCTGGGGATCACAGTCAGCTAAAGTGGCCTGCAGTGCTACACTCTAACTGCTGCGCCATCAGGAATATGGGATTCCTGATCATCTATTCAAGTGATCATGGATAGAAAGAGTTCCACACAACTCATAACAAGTATTGCAGTTGGAACAAATGTATCCAGGGAGAATAGCAAATGATGAGTGAATGGCTCCGTGTTGGGAAGCTACTGTCATTGCTACAGTTCTGATGAGGCAGAGGAAAATAAAATTTAAAGATTATCAGCATCAGTGATGAACGTTTTTCAGCTCCTGAGCTTTTGACAAGGGTCAAACCATGTTGACCTCCAATCCAACCAACAAGTTGCTCCCTACATCTAAATACAAAATTGCTTTGGTAAAGGATGATCATTAGAGCATAGTATCTATGCAGTTGTTGATGAGATCTCCAATTCCTTGCTAATGGAGATACTTTGAATTTAATGTAAACATATTTGTCTGTTATATATCTATAGAAAAAAAAAGGAAACAACACTAAGGAAAATGAAAAAAGAAAAGGAATTGGCCTGATTTGGAGACACATAGATCAGATGGTACCTTACAGGCCTGTAGGTTAAACATTTCTCATTCTTCTCGTATAAGATTGCAGTCTGAGTGTACAATTCTAAGGAAGATGGAGGTTATTGCCAAATAAATACACACATATAGCTTGAGTTACCAGCAAACTTCTCCATTTAGTATATCATGATAGTGACCACATCTTCCACAAGGCCATCCAGCTATCTGAGGATGATGGGAGTTATCCAGTACAGCTGAAGAAGACTAGCTGTCAAAGCATTCACTGCAACAGTGTGCTGACACTACTGCAAAATTGATCAGTGAGTTCCAATAAGTTTGCCGGTTCAGCATAAATAGCAGAAATATAAGAATGCAGTAAGCTCCTCTCAACGGAAGAAAATACCTGTAACTCAGGGTTGGAATCCTTGGTGTTCTCTGAGCTTGTTGGTTTGCTTGCAGACATTCCATTACCTGAGTAGTGATATCATCAGTGTGAGTTAGTGGGGGCTTTGCTCCTTGTTTATATACAGCATTCGCCCTGGGGTGGGCTGCTTTTCCTTTGTCCCATGAAAGATTGGCACATTATGCACTCAAAATACATACAGTAGAGGCATAGTTCCAAATTCTGTGAAATTAATTTTTTTAAAAAAATGGATTGTTTGGAATTGTATATTAAATTAGATCTTTGTTTTTCCTAGCAGGATGTTTACAGTCATGGTTTCCTTCAGTACGATGGACTGCAAGGTAGAAGTGAAAAGCAGTCACTGCAGTCTCTAAACCCAGATTTTTACGCTTCGTCTAAACTCAGAAATGTAAGGCAAAAAGCCTGCACTTCCTACTGACGTGAAAAAGAACCAAAACAATGCTTTTCTGGACCACACAGACATAGCACACGGCTTTTTCACAGCCCTGGTGATAACTGATGTTTTGCCCATGTTCCGTTTGATATCATGCAGCTTTGTTTTCAGAACAAGCTTTGCGCATCTGGAAAGCCTTTGATTTTTTGCCATTGTTCTGTTTTTCATCTCAAGATGTACTGTTTAATCTTTTCCATTCAGATGCCAGCAGCCCGATGGGCAGACTACTAAGGAAGAAACTCTTCAAAGATGGGACTGTAAACAGACACCTGTTGCCCACAGAACATACTGACCACCTGAGGTCTTTTATGTGTTTATTTATTTAGTTATTAAAGGAGACCAATTAACTCAATACAATTGTCTAGTCATATGCTACTGACTTGTTTTCCTATCACAATAATGTTCAGAGTAATTAAACCAAAAGGAAAAGGAAGATTATTGTCCTAAACTAATAATTCCTAAGTATATAGAAATTTTTCGCTTTAGAAGTTTCATCTTCTCCAGTTTTATTTCGGACGGAGGGGTTCTCGCTGTGCATATTTTTACAAGTCAGGGCTTTAAATGTCTCCAAAAAGGAATAGACAAAAATGATACACGTGACAGCTAAAAATTGCCCATAGCTTTCCTGGCAATGGATTGAGAAATATTTCTTCATCTCTTCTTGCATAATCATTTTTGATGCATTCTTTGTTCCAGCAGTGTTGTTTTCATCAAATCACAAATCCTGGGGAATTGTGGAAATCTCTCTTTTTTTTTTGGTCCCCTTTCAGAAGCTATTGGCGGTAATCACTGAAGAGAACATATTTCAAAATGCAGCTTTTATTAGCTAATTTCCCTCTTAGCCGTTATACAGGTTTCCTGTATAATTCCCAGTAAGCAGGCTGTTGACAGTTGATGGATTTCACCTGGCATAAAAAGCTAACTTAAAATGGGAGGGGATCTAAGTCACACTGACTTTCTGTATAATTAAAAGTCCATCATAGATAGGCATGCAAAATGGAATAGCAACATTCAGTTGCTCAGGTGTAAAACCAATGTAACAGCCAATTGTATGGTACCTGAAAACCTGCATGATATGTCCAAGATGTTATACTTTAGAGCTATATCCTAGACTTCTTTCTTTAAGAAAATAATCAAAATATAGAAATTTATATAGAAATTTTAGCACTTCCTTAATGTTATTTCCTTTTCTCCTTTTTCAGAACTGGCTTTACTATTTGTTGTATGTTTGGCTTTAGTATTTTAACAATGACCCTTTCAGGTGCTAAAAATCCCTCCTACTTTTATTGTGATGTTTCATTGTCTGTTGTTTTATTGTTAGTGACTTTAACTCAGTTTTCCTCTGAACGCCAGGAAAGAGGAAACATGGAGGGAATTTTTCACCTTTGACCTTCCTGTTTTGATGGTAAAGAACCTGAAGGGAAGGTAATATGTTTGGTTGATCAAGTTTGCACACACACACATAGATAGATAGATAGATAGATAGATAGATAGATAGATAGATAGATAGATAGATAGATAGATAGATAGACAGACAGACAGACAGACAGACAGACAGACAGACAGACAGACAGACAGACAGACAGACAGACAGACAGACAGACAGACAGACAGACAGACAGACAGATAGATAGATATAGATGTTTCCTATAGATTTCCCCTATCCCCCTATCCACATGTGGTAGTCACAGAAAAAAAATAGGACATCTTATTTTAATACAGTTTGGTCCTAGAACAGTTGCTTCCTGCACCTGTTCCAGGTGAACAAGTACCCTATTTTTCGGAGTATAAGGCACACCGGAGTATAAGAGGCAGCTTAGTTTTGGGGGAGGAAAATAGGGGGAAAAAATTGCCTACCAGGTATTCATCTGGCTAGCGTCCTTAGTCTGGTCAGCTTCAGCACATTAGTTTGCTGGTTTTGAGTGCTTTTTATCCCCTGCTTGGGGATAAAAAACAGCTTCTAAAGCACAGAGAAGCAATGAGAAAAGCAGGCAAAGCACGGAGATCGCTTCACTCGCGAGCGCCTCATTAGGGCTGGAAAAAAAGCTTCAAAAGCACAGCTGAGAATCAGAGCAGGCAAAGCACAGAAGATCGCTCCTTGTTAGGGCTGAAAAAAAGCTTCGAAAAGCCTACATTCGGAGTATAAGACGCACCCAAATTTTCAGCCTCCTTGGGGGGGGGGGTGTCTTATACTCCGAAAAATAAAGTATACCCTAAGCCAGTGTTTCTCAATCTTGGCAGCTTTAAGATGCGTGGACTTGAACTCCCAGAATCCCCAGAAAAAACTGGCTGAGGATTTCTGGGAATTGAAGTCCATGCATCTTAAAGTTGCCAAGGTTGAGAAAAACTGCCCTAAGCTGTTTGGAACAGTATGGGAGCAGTGGTGGGCTGCAACTGGTTTAAAAACTGGTTCGGTGATCGCACACTTCGCGCGTGCGTGTGCCTAATGCGCTTGCGCGCAGTGTTCAAAATACAGCAATTTCAAGCTCAGCTGCTTACCTTCTAAGGCAGCCCTGGTAAGTAGAACAGCGGAGGCACGGACATCAGCTGTGCCGGGCGAATCAGCTGAGACAGAAAGAAGGAAATATAGGACAGGATAGTGCAGGGGCAGGTGGGCGGGGCCAGCTGATCATCGGAACTACCGGTTCACCCGAACCGGCCCGAACCGGCAGCAGCCCACCACTGTATGGGAGCCAGGGGTGTTTCTGTGGGGCATTGCAGAATTTTCATTCCTGTAAATACATAATGAAGTTATTTTGGATGTCTATTAGGATTAACCAGATGAAGAGTAGCCTCTTCCGAAGATTATTTAGGATGTCAACAGTATGAAGACATATTCTATGTATCATCTCTTTAAAAATAACTATCTTGGCCATTTTCTTTACATATTCCCTGAATACTGTTATTAGTTTTTAAAATCTGGATAGAAGTATAAATTAAAAGTAACCATGTAGATCTGCGAATAACTGGCTGTCCTATGCAAACTCCAACTTAAAAAATCCATGATAACTGGTTGCCTAGGCCCTACTTGAGGACACTTAGTGAAGAGAAGATCAAGATTTCTATGAGTAATTGGTTTGATTGTCAAACTGTTTCTATTGCTAAGAAAATCTTGCCTTTGTGTGACTTTCTTCTGTATGATAAACTACTGCCATGCATATTGCTACCATATTTTCCTCCAGTCCTGTTTTCTCAAAGCTAAATATATATACTATAGACATCCATAACAAACTGCAACTACCCCTGGCTCCCACGCTCTTCCAAACAGCTTAGGACAATGTTTCTCAACCTTGGCAGATTTAAGATGCGTGGACTTCAATGCAATGATGAAAAAAATGATGAAATGCAAATTATGGCCTTACAATATAAACTTTAGTCTTGTGTACTTGATCTTGATATTAAACACCAGAAGTAAGTCATGAGGTTTACATTGTTATATTATAATACAGGGGTCTTCAAACTTGGCAACTTTAAGACTTGTGGACTTCAACTCCCAGAATTCTCCAGCCAGCTATGCTGGTTGGAGAATTCTGGGAGTTGAAGTCCACAAGTCTTAAAGTTGCCAAGTTTGAAGACCTCTGTTATAATATATCATCTGGTCCCTACAGACACCTGAGTAAACAGCTTCAACTCATCCAATCCTGACATAAGACTTAATTTCTAATATCATCCTCGTTGCTCCTTTTTTTAACTCCATCCCAGTTTGTCTTCTTAATATGCTTCCCATACATTGGGTGGGATCTCACCAGCACAGAATAAAGTAGATAGTTATACTTCCCAGTATTTCTGAAGCTATCCTTCTGCTGTTAGACTCTAAAATTGTACTTGCCTTTTAGGCAGCCAATGTTGATCGGTATTTAGTGTACAATCAGCTGCCTTTGCAACACTTTCCAAAATTATGGTATCCTACCACCATTACATGGTTTTGCCAAATTGTCATGAAATAGGATGTACCCGAATCAAAACAGATATGTAATTATTCCCAGGTACGAAATCAGTCTCAGTATTCCATTGGTAAATATTACTGTGGCACTCCATTGTACCCATTATGACAAACGCATACACACACATAAGCATATGTGTGTACATGCACACAGAGACACACCAATATCCTGATCAGATGCACTGGTTTTTTTTTTTTAATGTGTCCAAGCTACTGGGGGAATAATGTCAAGTTAACTCTCACTGATTTCAAATGACTAGTCCAGAGGAAATTCTTAAATCATTTTAACCTTCGTTTTGAGGTTGCTGAATGTGCTGATATATTTTTTAAAACTTATGCAAAAGCTGCATCTTTATTTGCTAGATTTTGCTCTGTTCTGTTCCTTCCTGCTTTCTGCCCATCTGGAGATAGTCCCTTTTTCATTATCATCCAAGTTCTAAAGTTCTTCAGTGGCCAAGACTTTGAGCTTTTAAAATATATGGCACTTTTCCTGAACTGACACTTGCACTCTTTCTTTTCTCCTAATCTTTATGGACATCATTTATGTCTTGTTCAGTGCTATCTCATTTCTGACCACCTTTCCAACAACCTAATCGTAGCCAATTATGGTGATTATCTTCTAGTGATAAAAATGGAGCTTCATTTTCTGCTTTACCTCGCAGATTGTATGACCACATTACATTTTTCCCCCTTCACCACGCTCTTCCTGTCTCATGTTGCAGTTTTCAAATAAATTGCTTTGCCCACATACAATAAACATACCTGGAGACTCACTTCTTCTATAAAAATAATGCAATATGACAGCCAATTATGTCTCTATGTAAAGTTTCAGAAAGCTTCTGTATGCTAATTTTTGTTGTTTTATGCCTCTCACTGCTCCTTTCATATTATAGCAAATATCCATGAAAAATCATCTTTCAAACCTTGGATTCTAATTAAGCTGACTTGGCTGCCATTGAGATGGAGCCTTTCACAGGGTGTTTATAATGATAACTTGATGAATTCAGAGTGATAGAATGTCATACACATCAAGAATGTATATACACATAGAATGTCATACACATCTCTCTTTTATTATCTTTGCATATACTTACGAAGAATATACAATGGTATATATGGTGTATATATGGTGAGCTACTCTTTTAAGCGTTGGCTGTCATTTAATGGTCTTTTATTTTTATTATTTATTTATTTATTTTGTTTGTCAAACATGTACAAGATAGTAGGTGTTTGTATAAACATAACATAAGCAAAACAAGAACAATAAATTAAATTTTAAAAAAGTACAGATAAATACATATACATATTAACAGAGTTGGAAGGGACCTTGCAGGTCATCTAGTCCAACCCCCTGCCTAGCAGGAGACCCTACATCTGCCTCTACCTAGGATAGAACTCACAACCAAATGAGGACAATAGGACAGAAGGACAGGGACGGTAGGCACGATGGTGCGCTTATGCACGCCCCTTACAGACCTCTTAGGAATGGGGTGAGGTCGACTGTATACAGTCTAAGGTTACAGTTTTGGGGGGTTTGGGGAGAAACCACAGAGTCAGGTAGTGCATTCCAGGCATTGATCACTCTGTTGCTGAAGTTGTATTTTCTGCAGTTGAGTTTGGAGCGGTTTACATTAAGTTTGAATCTACTGCGTGCTTGTGTGTTGTTGCAGTTGAAGCTGAAGTAATCATTGGCAGGAAGGACATTTTGCGATATGATTTTATGAACTACATTTAGATCAGATTGAAGGCGACGTAGTTCTAAATTGTCTAATCCCAATATTTCAAGTCTGGTGGAATAAGGTATTCTATTGCGAGTAGAGGAGTGGAGGACTCTTCTTGTGAAATATTTCTGGACTCTCTCGATTGTGTTAATGTCTGATATGCAGTGCAGGTGAGCTGTCTGGAACCCGCACTGCATATCAGATTATTGTACAGCTCACCTGTCTTTTAGAACTCAGTTTCATAAAAGTTGAGTAACATCACTATGTAATATAGACCACTGGAGATTTCAGCATTTCTTTCCCTTTCTGTTGAACAAGCAAATAGAACAAACTGTTCTTCATTGCCTCTCTCATTGGCCTTTGCGTGGTTATTGGAAGAGAGCGGTAAGTGAATGGGCAATGCTGAGGTCACATTGCCTAACAACCCAGAATATGAATGTAGGGCTGCTGCTTAATTATCAGTTAAGAAGTTTAAAATATAGATTGAAACTTCCTCTTTAGAGATGACCCTGCATACCACTAGCTTCCTGTTGCTATGTTTCCTTACCTTCCCACTGCCAGGAATGGGGCAAATTTTGCATTTTCACTTGTAGTGAAAAGTGAATTCAGCATGTTTCCTTCCTCCTCGCTTCCAGGATAGGAAAAAGTACAAGTGTGTGTCATAATTGTCCTTACCATTTTTAAAATTATTTATGATGAGGAAGTAGAGGGCTGCTATATACTTGTCACAGCTGCATTCAAGAGGGTTTATCTGCCACCAGCTGTAAAATTAGAAAATCAGCCATTAGTGCTTAGAGACAGAAACTTACTATTATGAAATGTTGTGTATGGTGCACTGATAATGAACTGTCAAAGCTCATCCAATCGTCCTATGGATTTTTTTCTCTATATTACTAAGGAAGTATAGGTCTTTAGAAGAATTTATAGTTGGTTTAATAGTAGTTCCCATGATTTATTTATTTATTTATTTATTTATTTATTTATTTATTTATTTATTTATTTATTTATTTATTTATTTATTTATTTATTTATTTATTTATTTATTTATTTATTTATTTATTTTGACAAGTACGTGTTAGTAATATACATAGATGTAACATTGTTGATGTACATAAGATGGGTACTGATAAGAGGGAACATTAGGACAGGGACGGTAGGCACGCTGGTGCACTTATGCACGCCCCTTACTGACCTCTTAGGAATCGGGTGAGGTCAGCAGTGGACAGTCTTAGGGTAAAGTTTTGGGGGTTTGGTGACGAAACCACAGAGTCAGGTAGTGAGTTCCAGGCATTTACCACTCTGTTGCTAAAGTCATATTTTCTACAGTCAAGTTTGGAGCGGTTCACTTTGAGTTTGTATATGTTATGTGCTCATGTATTGTTGTGGTTGAAGCTGAAGTAGTCATTGACAGAAAGGACGTTGTAGCGGATAATTTTATGAGCTATGCTTAGGTCGTGCCGAAGGCGACGTAATTCTAAGCTTTCTAAGCCCAGAATTTCAAGTCTGGTTGCGTAAGGTATTCTGTTTCTAGTAGAGGAGTGGAGGACTCTTCTCATAAAGTATTTCTGGACACTTTCTAATGTATTTATGTCCGATATGCGGTTTGGGTTCCAGACAGATGAGCTGTATTCGAGGATTGGTCTGGCGAATGTTTTGTATGCTCTGGTTAGTAGTGTGATATTACCGGAGAAGAAGCTACGTAAGATTAGGTTAACAACTCTTGAAGCCTTTTTGGCGATGTTGTTGCAGTGGGCTTTGGCACTTAGGCCATGATGATCAGTCCCAAAACCTTATCTGCTGTTCCTTCCTCATCCGGAGCAGCAGCACCAATGTAAAAATCAAACATTGCATTGTCCATCCATTCTCCACAGGATCTTTATTCTCATTGTCCTCCATCTTATTAATTTATAATTTAAATGAACAACCATATTTGGCCTTGGGAATCTGTTTTCTTGACATCATATTCATGACAGCATGAGGCTCTATTTAACATGAGAACAACACACCCAGTGTGAAACAAAATAATAGAAATCAACACAGTGAATCAAAATCAATGTGAGGGAATAAAAGGGAAACTAAGAATGAGCTCAATAAAAGGAGAGGAAGAATAGGGGGAAAATAATATCATTACAATCAGAATAGTTATTCAGTAAAACCTGAATATTGCCAAGATAGGAATTTTTGGGGAGGTATTTTGGAATCAGTGACAAAAAATGATTGCAGAGATTTAGGTTTTAGAAAGCTCTTATATTTCAATGATGACATAAACTATTAATATGCAGAGAAGAGAACTAAAGAGATGGCCAAGAAATAAAAGATTAAATGTGATTTGTAGTGATGCCAGCATTGATTCACACTGCAGTTTCAGAAGGATAATTCTAAGAATTTATTTATTTAAAGGAAGAGAGGGATAAATCCTAAAAATTTAGTTTTGACTAATGGGACCACATTCAGCTCCCTATAATTACTATCGGTCATCAAGTGATAAGCAAGTTTGTCACTATCAACTATCTTAAAATAGTAACAGCTAAAATTCTTTTCCATATTTAAATTAGTTTGCTGAAAAAAATATATGCCCTGGAGGTAAACCAAAAATATTATATTAAGAAGCTTTTCAATAAGTTCAGTTCATGGCCACACATTTTTAGTCTGAGCACTTATTGTTCCTTATTTCTTAACACACCTGAACCACTCTTCTGAATATGCCTGGTTAGGTGAATTTCATTAAGTCACAAAGTCTACAGAGATGCCCTATCTTGTTAAACACATTATAGTTTATATAGGTAGTTGGCAGGAACGGGTTCCTAATTTTTTTACTACCACTCTGTGAGTGTGGCTTATTTTGTGGGTGTGGCTTGCCGGCCATGTGACCTGGTAGGTGTGGCTTGCCGGCCATGTGACCGGGTGGGCGTGGCCTGCCGGTCATATATTAGTTATTTCAGAGAGATGTTACTACTATTTTTGCTATTTTATACCTTACATGAAAAGCTTTGCATACAAAGTGCGTGTTACACCATGGCAACACAGCAACCTTTATATGCAGAAAATGCTATAGTTAAAAGACAAGCAAGTCTCATACAGCATTTTTGGTTTCAGTCATGGATTCCTTAGACGAAAATATTGAAGACTGTTAAAAGAACAGTATCTTTTAACAGTCTTCAATGTTTTCATCTAAAGAATAACAGTATAAAACTGTATAAAATTAACAGTATAAAAGGTTAAGCTTTCGGAAAACGCCCACTTTGGGAAGCTTTAGGCAAAAGCGAAGGAAAAGTGTCAAATGCGAGCTTCTTATTATTTTGAAGCGAAGGGACGGGGAAAGACTTAATTGTCAGGTTTCTGGGCATGCGCAGAAGAAAATTTTTTAAATTTTTTTTTAAAAAATAAAAAAAATAGCGGCACCCAGGCACCGGCAACCAACCGCACCGGTACTGTGACGTCACCAGCGGGCCGCTACCGGTGCTATAGAGTGGACCGTACCGGTAGGAACCCACCACTGGTAGTTGGAATACTTCTAAAATTGAGTTTGAGTTTCCTTTTCTGAATGAAGTTACATTGACTACAGTATAGAACTAATGAGCCACATGGAGATAAGTTTAATTACTTTCAATGCTGTTGCCTAGAAGTAGCTTAAGATGGCAATATTTCTTAGTTGAAAGATAATGAAGGAAGAAAGACGACTTCATTAGATAGACAGGAACTCTAAGCAAGCAGGCTTTTCAAAGAAGACTTGAAGGTCAAATCATCACTGGTAGCCACTTGCAAGCCAGGGTGAGCTTTCACCATCTCTGCAAATAGCAACAGTTTTATTCTTACCTTATTCATAGATTTACCAATTTACCTCCACTTGCTATTTCATTGCCTAGCCTGGTTTAAAAATAGGTTCTGCAAAAGCATTTTTTACAGGGGGGGGGGGATCAAAGGGCAGCTGCAATTGTCACACAGATATACCAATTTTCCTTCAAAGACATGGGCTGGGATCCAGAAAGTTATTTGAGATGTACTCAGAAGCTTCTGTGTATTCTCATGAGATATGTTTTCCCTTCATGAAAGAGATCTCTATGCCATTTCTGAAACTACTTGGGGAAACAGATTCCGTAATAAAAAGGGCTTATTGCAGCATAGGTAGAACCATTAAAAAAACAACAGCATTTGGTGTAGTAGTTGCAACAGGTACCTTAAAGAGTTCTTAAAGCAGGGGTGTCAAACTTGATTTTATTGAGGGCCGTATCAGGGTTGTGTTTGATCTCGGGGGCCAGGGTGGGCATGGGCAGGGTGAGAGTGGCCAGGCTGACATCACTCATGTTGGGGGCACCTGTGGCAGCCCGAGTGCTCTGCCAGAGAAAACGGGCTCCCGAGCTCTGTTTTTGGCTGCGACGGCCTCCTGCAACCCTCTGCCAGCAAAAACGGAGCTCGTGAGGGCCACATGCTCTGTTTTTGCTGACAGAAGGCACTGCAGGCCGGTCCTTCACTGTTTCCAGGGTGGCTCCAAGGGGCAGATCTAAGCACCCTACAGGCCGAGTCCAGCCCGCGGGCCATGAGTTTGACACCCCATCTTAAAGCATTTCTCTCCATATCCAGCAGTATTTATGAGCCGAGGTGGCGCAGAGGTTAGAGGCAGTACTGCAGGCCACTTTAGCTGACTGTGATCCGCAGATCAGCGGTTCAAATCTCACCGGCTCAAGGTTGACTCAGCCTTCCATCCTTCCGAGGTAGGTAAAATGAGGACGCAGATTGTTGGGGGCAATATAAATATACATTGCTTACTGGTGTAAACCTCTTAGAGAGTGCTTGCACTGTGAGGCGGTATATAAATCTCACAAAATAAATAAATAAATAAATGTTTTTTCCCCAAATAGTAAGTTGTCATAGCATCATCATCATTCCAATGATGCTACTAGCAGTGGATAAGCAAGGAATCCATTAAGCAGCTGCACGTAGTGATGCTGATTTGTGAAGAAGTGTACATTAGATCCATGTTAGTACCATATGCATTTATGTATAACTGCACTCCATTAGTTTCCTCAATGAATCACAAAAAATACGTCAAAATTGGCTGTTGGTTCTGAGAAGAAGATGTTTGGGGACTATTCCTGAAATTCAGGCCATCCGTTCAAAAAATCCAGAAGAAATGGGACTTAGAAGGGAAAGTTGGTAGGGGAAAAAATGGAAGGATCAGGCATGTTTCTTTTTAGTGCTGCTTTTCTCAGTTGTGTTGGTTGACCTCTGCTCATGTTTTCAGTGCCTCTGTTTCTTTTCTTGCCTGTCAATTACCAGTAATCATTGCAAGCTTTTGTACCTTGATTTAGGCTTCTTTTAACTTGATTCAACTACTTTATTCCCCCAGTAGTCAAATGTGTAATTATCCAAATAAAAATATGGCATCCATTTTTATTCTGTTGTTGGATTTGCACTAGCACCATGCATTCATAATTGCAGTACATGGGCCTGGTCACTGTGGTTAGAGGGACAGATGGAGCCACTTGTGTAAAAGCTTAGAGATCTCCTATTCCGCCTCATCCAGATTCTTGAAGCTGGGGGCATCTCTACTCTCAAAAACAAGGGTAGTGCATTAACCATCTATGCCAGTAGGAATCTTCACAGAGGGCAGAGTAACATATCAGACATCCTGGTCGGCAGAATTGAAAAAAGGTTGGAGGAGCACAGAAGGGATCTAGCAGCTCAACCAGTGGTGGGTTCCTACCGGTGCAGTCCACTCTATAGCACCGGTAGCGGCCCGCTGGTGACGTCACAGTACCGGTGCAGTTGGTTGCCGGTGCCTGGGTGCCACCATTTTAAAAAAAAATTTTTTTAATTTTTTAAAAAAAATTCTTCTGCACATGCCCAGAAGCCGAGCTTCCAGCACTGCGCATGCGCTGCCTTCCTACCCCACAGTGAGTCCAAGCAGGGGAGGATGGCTGAGGGAGCGCGTAAGATGCTGAAAGAATGGGCGGCAGGAGCTATCTCCATTCCCCTCCCTTCAGCAGTCCGAGAAGCCATGAACATGCGATGATGATCCCAGGCATTTTCGCACGTTCGAGGCTTCTCGAGCTGCTGAGGGGAGGGGGAATGGGCGGCAGGACCTATCTCAGTTCCCCTCCCTTCAGCAGTCCAAGAAGCCAGGCCCACCCGGTCACATGGCCAGCAAGCCATGCCCTCCCGGTCACATGGCTGGCAAGCCACACCCACAAAATAAGCCATGCCCACAGAGTGGTAGTAAAAAAATTAGGAACCCGCCCCTGAGCTCAACGTTATGTTTTTGCAATGGATCGTGTCCTACGGCTTTGGGACAACATGTCCTGGGTGACTGAGAATCTCTACAGACTTTTAGCTATACCACCTTTGGATGGTGTGGGAGTAGGAATAGATTTCTAGAGGAAAAATTGCAGACTACAGGAACCAGGAGCACTACTCAGATGACCCCGAGGACACAGATAAACCTCCAAGTGCTTCAACGACCCTCTAAAAGGATGCAAATGACCAGCTGTCTGCAAGGAATATAAATCCTTCCATTCCCCACTATTCTGTCGGAGCTGAAGAAGCTTCTTGGATAAGAAGCGAAACGTCTTCAAAAGAAAAAAAACAAGGAAGTCCAGTTGCCTCCTGAAAAAGCACCTTTGGGACAACCATGACCTGCATGACTGAGAATCTCTACAGACATCTTCTCCTACAATCATATGTGACTAAAGAACTTGTTCCTCATTTGAAAAAAATCAACTAGCCAATGATAATAGATACTTTTCAAAGAGAAACACTTGATGTGATATACACTTGCTTTTATACAGATTGCTGGGACTCTGCATTGCAAAGATTTATCTAGCTACACAAGAGTTAAAACCTTCAGCACCAGATAGAGTCTTTTGTTCATTATTTTAATAAATATTACAGCAACGTCTTTGCCTCCATATTTTGAAGTTATAATATATGTTCAATGAGATTTAAACTGGGTTCATTTCTGTATTCTCTGTGCTGCCAGTCTTAATCTTTTTCAACAGTGGATCTTCTATGCAAGCTTGTTCATTCTGGAAATCTCAAGTAATTTTATCAATCATTCTTAATTGTAGGCAAAGTTGCTGACTTTCGGCATTGAGTGTTGATGATCTGAGCAGCCAGAAGACAATTTGGAATATTTAAGCTGATGGGGGAATTGATAATTGCCCTTAATATGGGCTAATAATTGTGGATCAAATCATTTTTATAATTTGACAAAATGCAGCCACTGCCTCAAAGCACAATCCATCAGAAATTAATAAAACTTGCCAAATATGCCTATTTTTTCTGACTTCTGAAACTTTAAAGGAATCTTTAATTGTTCTTCCAATACTGAGGTCAATGGGATGAGATCAGATATATTAGGGTAATAACTTTCATGAAAGTAGCCTGAAAATTGAATGCAGTTGGAAATCAATATAAGTAGTAAATGACACCCCTTTTCCCCCCAAGTAACTGCTAAGAACCTAACATTATAATAACTTTAACTATATTAATTGGTTAAGGTTAGAATTTATAAAGTTTCAGGGCTGGACTTGCTGAGAATTGTGAAAATTTGAAAAACTTCCATTCATGAAAAGTATGTTTGCTTTTTAACTGTTTTTTCCTTCAAGTAACAAAATAAACATTCATCCTTAATTCCTACATCTATAATTACTAATTAAAACTTTGCTGAGTCAAGAGTTTGGAATCATTATTGTTGAGTTGTGGGAATAACGACAGGAGACAGACTTCAAAAGGAACTTCTTTACTTGGCAACGTATCTGTACAACCAGCAACTTGCAGTCTGACAGCTAGGGAGCTGTCAGATGTAACAACCAATAGGAATTGAGCATTCCCCCTCTCAAACTCTGGACCTGGGTGAAAACCATGTATGCAGACAGTACATAACACCCCTCCCCTCCTAGATGGAGTAATCCATGCGGCACATGTAATCACACAGGTAGGCGGGGCATTTAGGAACCCTCGCTGACTTGCACAGCTCAGTTGCGGGTGAGGCAGCGGCCTGAGCGGAGAGGTCTGCTGCTGCTCCGGGGTTTGAGCTTGGAAGCTCCTGGAAGCTTTCGGGCATGGCCTCTTTGAATATTGGAACTGGTTCATCATGTGATCACCCCTGGACTCCTGGTGCCTCTGGTAGATGTTCCGGCTCCGTCGGGCTTCATTTAGCTAGGGAAGGAGTATAATTATTTGCATTTTGTGGATTTTGTAATTTGCACTTAACTCGTTTTCTTAATTGGTCGATGTGCTGCTTCCATTGCCAGCCATCGCTTAACCTTATTGCATAGGACATTGGACCCAGGATTGTTTCAACTACCCCAGGCAGCCATAGAGAACCCTTGGCATAATTTCAGGTGAAAACTAGGTCTCCTTCAGAGAAGGACCTGGTGGTTTGGTTTGGTTTGCTCTTGGATTTTGGCATGTAGTTGGGGTGCAGGTGGTCTAATACCGAGTGAAGCCTGTGACCCATGAGAAGTTCGGCCGGGCTGCGGCCTGTAGTTGTACTTAGGGTGATATGCTAGGCCAGGAGGAATTTGTCCACCCTGGCCTGCCAGTCCCCAGGGCCTAGTCTCCCCAAGGCCTTCTTGGCGGACCGGATGAATCTCTCTACCTGTCCATTCGATGCCGGATGGAACGGACAGTGCATGGCAGACCCCTATGTCCACTAGGAACCCCTCAAACTGGGTAGAGGTGAACTGGGGCCCGTTATCAGATACCAGGACATCTGGTATTCCATGGGTGGCGAATAGTTGCCGGAGGACCTTGATTATGGCCTCGGCAGAGGTAGAGCCCATTAGGAAAATTTCAAGCCACTTGGAATAGGCATCTCCCAAAATCATAAAGGTTTGGCCATTGAATGGGCCTGCAAAGTCTATATGCAGCCATGACCAAGAGGCTTTTGGCTTGTCCCAATCATGTACCGGGGCCCTTGGGGGAGCTGGCCTAGACTCTTGACAAGGCTTACAATGTTCAACCCAGTTTTGGACCTCTGAGTCCATGTTTGGCCACCACATGTAGTTTCTGGTGAGAGCTTTCATCCGGACAATCCCCGGATGGCCCTCATGTAATGTCCTTAGAATGCCAGCATGCAGGCTGGGTGGAATGACCACATGGTCGCCCCATAAGAGGCAACCCCCTTGTTCAAATAGTTCATGTTGTTGTTGCATGTAGGGTCTGAGGTCCAGTTTGACAGGGTCCTTCAGCCATCCCCTCCACACCCAGTTCAAAACAGTTTTGAGAGAGGGTGTGTGCCTGGCCAGCTGTGTGCCTGGCCACCTCGGTCGAGGTGACGAGGCCAGAGTCAGCAAGGTCAATCAGGAGGATCAGAGCGTCTGGGGAAATGTCAGTGAGCAACTCGGGCAATGGGCACCTACTCAAAGCGTCTGCATTGCCCATGTCCTTCCCTGACCTGTGCACCAATCTGTAGGAGTAGGCCGATAGAAATATGGCCCATCTGGCAAAACAAGGGTACAAGGCCACCGGGATGGGACAGTCCCCAGCGAGAAGTCCCAACAGAGGCTTGTGGTCCATAACCAAGTCAAATTCCCTCCCAAACAAATATTCGTGGAATTTTTTCACCCCAGCCACAGCTGCCAGGGCCTCCCTGTCCACTGGCTATAGTTTCTCTCAGCACTGGACAGGGTCCTGGAATAATAGGCGACTGGGGCCTTGGTTCCATTTGGGAGTCTGTGGCTTAAAACAGCCCCAATGCCAAGGCGTCTGTTCTGTCCCCACAACCGACATCCAAATAATTACGCAACATACAAACATTCAAACAGAGTATTTTAGTCAGTTAAGCAATATCTCATTAAACACGAACACTGAACAAGATAGGCAGAAGTCCAAGAGATAATTACAAGTCTCCCTGTCCTTGGCACAAATCCCAAAACAGAAGCCACGTTTGCCAGGAACAAGAACCGGAAACTGGAATGCAAACTGGCCATACTGGAGGACTGGATTCAGAAACCACGATGCCAGAAAACAAGATCTGAGCTGGACTGCAAACTGGAACTGCGTAAGCCAAGATTCAGGAGTCATGAATACAAACTGGAACTGAAGTCAGGATGCAAGAGTCAAGAGTCATGGAACAAACTGGAACTGAAGTCAGGATGCAAAATTCAGGATACAACTAGAAACTGGAGTCAAGATTCAAGATACAAACTATGATTCAGGATACAACTGGAAACTGGAGTCAAGATGCAACGTTCAAGACACAGACCATGATTCAGGATACAAACTGGAACTTGACTGTGATCAGACAGGTCTCTTTTTCAAGTGTTGTTCTCTGTCACTTTCCAGCTGCAGAAACTCTTCTTAAATAGACCTAAGGGTGTGGTGGCCAATTAGCCCCGAGCAGACCTTCTCTGGAGTAGACCTTTCTGCCTCTCAGCAGCTCAGCGTTGCTCTGGCATTCAGGAAAGGAGGGGCTACTCTGCTGAAGGCTCCAAAAGATCTTACTGCACAGGCTGCTAGCCAGGCCACAACAGCGTCACACACAAGGACCAGGGGCAATGTAGTATTGTACTGTATTAGGAAACTGTCAGTTGTCAAAAGTCGTTTGATGGCCTTAAAGGCCTCCGCTTCTCTGGGTCCCCAAATCCAAGAGTATTTTTGGCCAGTAGTCTATGTAGCGGATCGGCTACGGTGGCCTTGTTGTGAAGGAAGAGGCTATAGAAGTTGAGGAGTTCAAGGAAGGCTTGGAGCTCCCTTTGGTTCTTGGGAGCTGGTGCTTCCTGAATGGCCCTGAGCTTGCTCTCTGTGGGGTGGATGCCCCTCCCATCTATGCGGTAACCAAGAAACTCCCAGTTTCGGGTACTCCCAGCAAGCATTTGCTGCGCTTTGCTTTAAGCCCTGCTTCACGCAGCTTTGACAGGACCATTCTGACTCTGGAGCGGAGCTGGTCTGGATTATGGGCCGAGACTAGGACATCAAAATACGGCCCGACCCCAGGGATGTTTTGCAATAGACGTTCCATTACACTCTGGAACAACCCCGGGGCCACGCTAACCCCAAACTGCAGCCTGTGACATTTGAAAGCTCCCCTGTGAGTTACAATGGTCTGTGCCTCAGCGGTAGCGCCATCTACTGACAGCTGCTGGTATGCCTGCGCTAGGTCTAATTTAGCGAACAGGCACCAGGCTCCAGGGAGTGTAGTAGATGGTGCACAATCGGCATGGGATAGGCGCTCTGCTGCAACGCCTTGTTCAGCGTGCATTTGTAGTCAGCGCAGATCCTAATAGAGCTGTCCCCTTTAACAGAGTAACAATAGGGGTCTCCCATTTAGCATGATCAACCAGCTCAAGGATTCCCTGCATGATAAGCTTGTCGAGCTCCTTGTCGATTTTGGGCCTCAGTGCCAGTGGAACCTGTCTGGGCTTTAAACAGATATGGGCCACATTGGGATCCAGACCAAACAAAATAGGGGTGCCCACATACTTGCCCAGGTCTTTGTTAAAAATGTCCTGGAACTCCTCAAAACTCCATGAGGCAGGGAGCGCCGTCGATCGAGACGGTGACTGTCAGCTTGCTTTTGCTGGGAACACTGGCCCTGGCCCGCATCTGGTTTGTGTCAGGCTGTTCTTGAATTGGAGCTTTGCGGCGCGGTTTCCAAGATTCCCGCCAAAAGGGTTTTGACAATTCATGACATGCTGTGTCAGGCGCATGCACAAAATGGCACCGCAGACTTTAGTTAGATGGCCTCGCCGCTCGCACCATTGGCAAATGGCATCGCGGAAACAGCATGATGCCCTCCAATGCTGCCCCCCACAGCTGGCACAGTCAGCTCTGCTGTCCCTTCTATCGGGTAGCTGTTTTCGGTCAATGCAGCAGACATCTTCGTCACTGCTAGCCGAATCCTCGAACGTGCCTTTGTGCACCAATGTGGGTGGCTTGGAGTCAGCCCTGGAGGCGGCAAATTTGTGCAGCGATTGATGAGTTTTAAAACAGTCAAA
Organism: Diadophis punctatus similis; assembly: GCA_023053685.1. Classification (NCBI taxonomy): domain Eukaryota; kingdom Metazoa; phylum Chordata; class Lepidosauria; order Squamata; family Dipsadidae; genus Diadophis; species Diadophis punctatus. The sequence goes on from JALIGW010000004.1 coordinate 68,194,720, forward strand.
TACCAAGGTATGATGATAGTTTCTATTGTTTTCTCTGTGCTGAACATGTCTCATACTAAAGGGAAGAGTGAATATAGAAATGATGATGAGTACAGCTGAAATAACTAGGATGGAGTCTCATGAGTTATAAATGCAGTTATAAATCCAGCTTTTTGAATATTTATTTATCAAAATTCTCCATCAACCATCTCACCCAAGTGACTCTGGCCACTAGGGTGGCACTAAAAGTTTAAAAACTTGATGGACCTCTGCTCCTCACTCTTCAACTAAATAACCAGAGGATGGTTGAAGTAGATAGTAAGCAGGGTGAAGATACTGAAGTTTCCCGTGTTTACAATTAGTTTGATATCCAAAGATGGATATTTCTTATTAATTGAAATTATTTTTTTCTGTTATAGGGAAAACTAATAGTTTGGACTACATGCTTTATCTAGGATTAATATTGCAGCTAGATCATCTTAGATTAAAGAATTCTTAATAGCATTGTTGATATCTATGTGCATTAGTTACATTGTGAAATGTGTAATTAACCGTGATTTTCCACTTGCTTACAATTCCTTTCTTGCTTCTGCTTTTCTTATAATTTAGAACATTTGTGGGCTTTTTTTTCCAATTGTGTGATTTAAAATAAATAAAGAAATCAAGCAGCTGCAACGTTAGATTTTATTCGGAGTAGAGGTATAAAATATAGCTTACTTTTGCACACTAAATGTATTCCCTTCAAAGAAAGCTGTATTTTATTGCAGAAATAAATAATCTATGTATAAAATGAAAGTGAAATCAACAACTGCCCAGCCATCCTTAAATCTTTTCAAAAAGAAGAGAGCGTACTAAGGTGAACAGTGTCTGCATTGATGTGACCATTACTGAAGTATGGCAACTACTGTCATTCTCACTTGTTTTCTCCACAAATTCTTGCCCTCAAAGGATGAGCATCTTTGTCTCTGATTCTATATGCAACACCATCCACTAACATCATACGCACTTTGTTTTCCACACTTCTCTTCTGCCACAATGAAAATACTTTCTGCATTTTTCAGATGGATTCTCTAGATAATTTTACAGAACATCAGGTCGTTTTTTCTGGGAATTTCCCTTTAGAATTTCCCACTACAGTACAAAAATTGAACTTCCTTGTATTTTCTTCTCAAAACAGATTTATTGTCCATTGCTTCCTCCTTTTCCCCATAACATTACCTAACCTGAAAGCGAATAGTGTGATGGGTATTTATGCCCTGTACTCAGGGGTGGGCTGCTGGGGGTTCGCAGGGGTTCGGGAGAACCTCTAGCTAAGATCCTGTGCAGTTTGGAGAACCCCCAAATCCCACGCCTGGCTGGCCTCGCCCACCCCACTCCGCCCCTCACAGGAGTCTCCATGTGGCCTATTTTGGATGCCAGTAAGTGCAGGGCACGCTGGAAGGCTTGTGGAGGGCGAAAAACAGGCCTACCAGAAGTTTGGGCCCATTTCTGGCCTCCAGAGAGCCACTTGTCACGTAGTGAATATTGTCAGTTGTATGTCTATGCAGGGTGATGCACCCCTATCTAATATTATGGTACTTTCCAATATGAGCAGAACACGTGATATGAAGTGTACGCATGTCTACATTCCTAACCACCATTAATTTCTCTTCTGACTTGGTTCTTGACCTGAACGGTCGTGTTTTCTTAGCAAAGATGTAATTATTCAGGATTTATTGTTTTTGTACTGAAATAAATATTTTCTATTAGACTTTAATCTCGGTTTTATTTCTAACTGTCTGGATTCCAAGTAAAGATCCAACATCGCCTCTATGCAATTTTATTCTCATTCCTAACATCTCTGGAGTCTGGGGAAGCTGTTTTCGCCCTCCCGGAGGCTCGAGTAAAGCTTCCAGAGCCCGGGGAGGGCAAAAATGCCCCCCCTGCCATGGTGCAGGAGGCTGGCAGGAGGTGCAGGAGGCATGGCGGGTGTGACCACCATGGCCACACCCACCCAGCAACCGGGCAGAGAACCCCTTGTTAAAATTTTTAAAGCCCACCCCTGCCAGTACTTGCATCCATCTTTGGGCTTAAAGTTATGCTGTTCTTAACCGAATTGAAAAGAACCTCCTACAAAGATCAGTTCAGATCCATGACAAGGACTTCTCTCCTGGTGCCTGTTGCTTGAAACAGATGAAAAGGAGATGTCAGAAAGAGAGAGGTGTCTAAATTTAGAGTCCTACCACAGAACAGCCTCTTGGAGAGTTTCAAGCTGTCCCTTCTATTTATCTTTTTGGATGAGCTAATGGTGACCAGCTTGAAAATAATTTTCTGGAGTTCATCTGAGCACAGGAACAATAAATAGCCCCTCAAAAAAACAGCCCACTGATCTCTGGGCAAATGTTAGAAACATCACACAGTGTGAGGCAAGAGAGGCCCAGAAACAACTTGATTCTTTAATGGAGCCATTTGTGACACTCTGGGTGAGGCGCTGGCATCGGTGTGCTGCTGTTCCTTGTCAAAGTGCAAAGGCAGCTTTGTTAGGATGGAATGTTTGCCATGTATGGCAGTGGCCACAGCCAGAAGGCAAAGGGCCAATGGGAGAATCTTACTCGCTTTTGGAATTAGCTACATCTACTGCTTCCTTTAGTGAACACACCATGATGCTTTCAGTGACCACCTCTGATCAAAAGTGATCCATGCTGCGTTTATAGTCGTGGTGGGTGCGGTGAGAAACGTACTCCAAGCGTCAGGTAAGTTAACTCTTTAATCAGAACAATCAACAGTGGAGCGAATACACAAACAGGATAACTGAGGTAAACTCTGCCTGACAGCTGGCTTTTATAGCCGGCTGTCAAGCGGCTCAACCAATCATGAGTTGCTATTTTCCCTCCGCTTGAACAGCGGCCCCTAGTGGCCTACCGGTACACTACACCCCACAATTTCAAAAGAATCACCCAATCATCTTCTGGGTTATCTGCTATACTTAGCAACATCCATGCAGATATATCACCTTTGATTGCAAACATATCTGATTTTGAAGGCCAGGAATGTGGCTTTAAGCCCTCCATGCCACCAGCTTTTGCCTTGGCAACCCAAACACTTTCTCCATTTGTTAGATTCACTGGAGTCCTTGCCGTCTAGCTGGTGTTTTCATTGATAGACTGACACTAATTAGGAGGAACAGAGCTGTGACACTGCAGTACATTTTCCACAGCCACTGCAGTTTGGGCTTCTGGCCAAGACAGTGAATGCTTCTCTTTGCATTCTTTTCTTCTCCCTAGAGAAGAGCTATTTTACAGACACCTGGCATTTGCAGATCCAAGAAAGCTGCTGTTGAAACATTGCTGTGAAAGAAAATTGCTGCCGCAGCAAAATCCTCTCTCTGAAGTACCGTGTCATTAAGAGAATGGGGTATTTTAAAACGGAGGAGGGTGAAGGGCTTAGACTTCCATTGGTTTAAATCTTCAAGTTAATTTAATTAAAGTTGTAATTGCTCATTTTGAAAGTGGCACAAATACCATCGTGCTTTGCCAAAGGGAGACTTGGGGATAAACCACCAACAAGATCAATTGCTTATTTATCACAGGAGTGGACGTTCTTGTAGAACATCAGCTGAATATACGACAAATAGACTGCCTTTGGGCTCTAGCCTGGAGCATGCTTCTCGGAGAAAATAAGACCAAAAATGAAATGTAGGAAGTTAGTACCCACCCCCTCCTAGAAAAATGAAATATCCTAGGAAATATTGAAAAAGGAAAGAATATGTTTCCCTGAATGAGGAAAAGAGAAACAGGTTTTAAATACAAAGCAGCTTCCTGCAGCTCCCTGCCCCCACCCGTGCCACATTCCTCCACCTAGCCTGGAGCAGTCTTCTAACCATAATAGGATTTGCCCATGGCCCTTTCATTCAGCCAAGCCTGGGACAGACAAAAGCCTATAGAGTTGCCACTGCATGGCCTCCTGGGAGCCTGACCACCAATCAGTGCATTATATACACAGGAACAGGAAACTAAGAGGTGGGGCCCAACAGAGATTATAAAACCAAGGGACTCAGCATCTCTCTTCCCTTCTTTTCTCTTCACCCACATCTGGAAGCATGTAATCTACCTTTTCTGTACAGGGGTTCCTGCCATGTGCTCCTGTCCACCATTAAAACCTTCTTTCCAAGCAACTTTCATGAATCCAGTGTCTTTTTCCCCACTTGGAACTGAACCCAGAAGGATATTCCTTACAACAGAAATAACAGGGAACAACTTGGATCATAGCCTTCATGAGCTGAGGGTCTAAATGTACTTTTCAAGTCATCACTGGTTGTGGCCTAAGAAGAAAGATATTTCCCAGGTTGTTTGCAGAGAGGAGACCAAAAAAAAAAGGTCTCTTAGAATGATGGCCCAAATCATGCGATCAAAGCTCTTTTATTTTTTATGTGCATGGCAACATGTAGTTTAAAAAAGGTGCAGAACTTCAATTGTATGGATGGAGAGACATCACATAGACTTTTTGGTATTCCTGAAGACATCTTTTATGTTTCCCTTGACTGTCTGTTATCCTAATTTCCCTATCCATTACTGTCATTACCACTGCAGTTCCTTCCTTGCATTTACAAAGATAAAATGAATAAATCAAAACTTGTTTCAAATACCTTTTTTCTTTCTTCCCAGTCTTATTCTGCTCCAAAGAACTTCTGCCCAATGTAAACTTCTCAAATGTTGCATTGATTTGCAATTTGAAGTTTAATTGTCATTCCAGAATGACAGTGTCTCAAATGAGGCAATACCATTTGCAGCATAATTTCCATGTATCAGAGCAAATGCCTGCTCAGAAAAAACCTATATTCATAAAAAGTGTATAAAGTATATAATATAGGAGGGGAAATTGTTTCTAAAATTAGAACTCTTAGGTAAAATTGCAAAGAGAAATGCATATACAGAATTTAGAGATTGGTCACCCCGAATGATAAATGTATTAACTTTAAAACAAAATTGAAATTGGAGTAATTGAACCCAGCTTGCTTAGAAAAATGAGAGACTGCAATTTGAGAGAAACTGTAATGAACAGGTTGATCTATTTCTATGCTTCTTGGCTCAACCACCTTACAAGGCTGACAGCCACAGATAAACAATAAAAGATGAAACAGTTTCTAATAAATGAAATTAAAATTACTCCATTTAACCCTTACATGACAACATATCGTGATGGGGGGGATGGGTTTAGCTAGGTAAGGATCAGTGGTGGGTTCCTCCCCGTGCGGTCCACTCTACTGCATCGGTAGCGGCCGGCCGATTACACAATTTGCGCATGACACTGGTCCGTCGTCTTCACCGGTCGCCATCTTTTTTTCAGAATTTTTGGGCTTTTTTTGCTTCCTGCGCATGCGCGGAAGCAAAATCTTGCAAGAGGACGTGTGTGTGTGTGAGATTTTGGCGATTTATTGCTTCCGCGCATGCACAAAATGTGGAGATGTGCGCGCAGCACACCGGTAGCAAGGTAAGAGAGCAATCCACCGCTGGTAAGGATGTCCATATATTACAGCCAGGGGAGGACTTGCGAGTGAAAAATTATTTTGGATGGCAGATGTAACTTAGGTTCCATCTTCTATACTTTTAAAGGAAGATCTTTATGTATGCCTATATAGATACAGCACACAGTGATATGACTTCGTATCAGAATTTAAAGACAGCATTTGAAATGAATATCAAATTATATAATTTTGAGAACACAGAATAATGGGCCAAAAAATGAAAATGATTGATTTGCCCAGTATTAATCCAGCCATGGTACAGTTAGGAGAAAATCCTTGGTTTATGATGACCTCACCCAGTTCCTAAGAGGTCTGTAAGGGGCATGCATAAGCGCAACATTGTGCCTACCGTCCCTGTCTTACCGTCCTATTGTCCTCATTTATCTGTACTTACTTTGCTTATGTTTATGTTTCTACCTATACCTGCTATCTTGTACATGTTTGACAAACAAACAAATAAAAAAATAAAAAAATGTAACAAGAAAGAGGTACTTCAGGTAGCCAAGCTCTAATCCAGTCCAGGGTTTTTAAAATCAATACTGATTTGTCTCCAATGAATATACAACTGTCATGAAAGAAACCTATAATCCTACGAGGGGACATTATCCACTAATGCCAGATTGTGAAGTACAACTGTGCTTGATTTCCTTATTCAGACAAAGCTACTGGGGGTTTTTTTTGGAGAGACATGTGAAACAGACAGCAAGTGGCTGAGATGACTGGCTGGTAAACTCCAAGCAAGAAAGATGGAAGATTGTGGAAATGAGATCTTTTGAAAAAGAGCCAGGTATGCCACCGAGAGCAATAGCAATAGCACTTAGACTTATATACCACTTCACAGTGCTTTACAGTCCTTTCTAAGCAGTTTTAAAGAGTCAGCATCTTGCCCCCAACAATCTGGGTCCTCATTTACCGACCTCGGAAGGATGGAAGGCTGAATCAACCTTGAACTGGTGAGACTCGAACTGCCGAACTGCAATCAGCAGAACTAGCCTGCAATACTGCATTCTAACCACTGTGCCACCACGGCTCTACAGGCAAAAAAATAAAGTTGCCATACATTTTGAAAGGTTGTATTATGGCAAAATTCAGCATGCAAAGATTATACACCAAACAAGCAGCAGCAAGAAGTGCAAACAAGACAGATCTGGGTGTCTAGTTGTAAATATAACGTGGCTTGAAGGCTTCATGCATCTTCATGTGGTGTTGATATTGGCACTTCGCAAGACTGGTGACCTCTTCAGCTGCATTTATAAGGATTAGCTGACCAGCACACATGCATCAAAATACTCCCATAACTAGAGGAACATCTGAAAGCATGATTAAAAGGACAGAACACCTTAAGATAGACATTTGGATAAAATATGTCAGGAGGTGGGTATCTCTCCCTGCATTATGTCTTTTTTTTTTAAGATTGCAGGATGGGGGAAGATCACAGGTTTGGATTGTTGAAAAAGCATTTCAGAAGTCATTTTTGGCCAGAATTGCTCACAAACACTGAATAAATTCCAGACTTGTACAATTTTATAAATGTATTTTTGCCTTAATGTTATTTTCAGATGACCCGCCTTTCCATCATCTGTTCAGTGATTTTCTAATTAAAACATACCAGGTCTCATCTTGTTCTGATTATTTCACAGTTTTGCTGTTCAGTCATTCAATAACTTTTGACTCTTTGTAACCTGGAAGGCTGTGTGTCTGTAACTACTTCTTTGAATTCTTGTAAGCTAATGTCATCAGACAACCAGTCATCATCTAGCCCCTGGCCACACTTTCTTCTCTCACTGTCTGTTTTGATTGCCTTACAAGTTTCCAAACATCAATATTTTCTCATGTGTCTCTTCCCTTCATATTATGAGTCCAAAACATCTACACTTTAATGCAAGGGTGAAATTCAATTTTTTTCGCTACCGGTTCTGTGGGAGTGGCTTGGTGGGCGTGGCAGGGGAAGGATATTGCAAAATCTCCATTCCCACCCCACTCTGGGGCCAGCCAGAGGTGGTATTTGCCGGTACTCCGAACTACTCAAAATTTCCGCTACCGGTTCTCCAGAACCTGTCAGAACCTGCTGAATTTCACCCCTGATTTAGCATCATCATTATAAGAGTTTCCAGTGAATAGTCTTCCTTTACTTCATCTGGTACTGATAATGGCCACACGGAACCAGTGGTGGGTTTAATTTTTTTTTACTAATGGTTCTGTGGGCGTGGCTTGGTGGGCGTGGCTTGGTGGGCATGGCAGGGGAAGGATACTGTAAAATCTCCATTCCCTTCCCACTCCAGGGAAAGGTTACTGCAAAATCCCCTTTTCCTCCTGATCAGCTGGGACTCAGGAGGGAGAGAACAGATAGGGGCGGGCCAGTCAGAGGTAGTATTTGCCGGTTCTCCGAACTACTCAGGATTTCCGCTACTGGTTCTCCAGAACTGGTCAGAACCTGCTGAAACCCACCTCTGCACGGAACACCTGATGGAGTACCATTCAGTAAAAAAACATCCTGCAAAGAGCAAGACAAATACAAGAATTAATCTAATTGTAAACTCACAGCAATAGTTACTGTATGATTGACAGTCATTTCAATCCACGATCAGATCTGCACCCTGCTCTGGAAATAACGGGAGATGTGGGGCATAGTTTCTGATTTGTGTTTATGGTAATTCTATCCCAACACTAATTATAGTGTTGGCTTGGATCTTAATGAGTTAATACCAGTTCACAGACAAAAGAACATTCTTGCAGCCTTCTCCACTTCATTCAAAACCTCTGCAGAGGGCTCAGGACTCCACTTCAGTGAAACCATCTTCTAATCTAGTGTGTAATTCTTTTTATGCCATGTTAAGTGGGAGAAATGGAAAAAAGAAGCAGCAGGTAAGAAGTTAACATGCACAGGAAGTATGCTAGGAAATTAGAATCAATGGTGAAGATGCAGGGGAAGAAATGATCAAGAGGAAATAGTCAATGGAACGCTTCCTACTTCACCTTCGTTTGCAATTTCATAGTTTTCATTTCAGGAGATGAGAAATATCTCAAGAATTCAAAGTTACAACTTCATCCCAGTAAATGTTGCTCGGAGACATTAATATCTGCTGCATCCTTTGAAGACTATTTTAAGCCTCTGGCAAGTCCTAAAACAGCTGAGACATGGATGAAAGATTTGGTTCCCTAGCCCAACCTGTTTCAAATAGATAGTAAAACCCCAACAGAATGGCTGCAGCAAAACTGGAGACTCCAATGACACCAGATGAAAATCAGAAGTACGATACTTACATTTTTGTAGTGTCTTTTATAGAATATTTATCAGATTCTAACATGTCCAGTTTTCCCAATGAAATCAGTTTCTGTCCATTGAAGAATGGTAATATGTTTTGCATATCTTTCAATTAAAAAGATCAGGTGGGCAGCAAGAGGAAAATTTCTACCTAGCCTGGAAAATTAGAATGTACAATACTGGGCAAAGTGAATCAACAGACAGATTCAGTTACCACATCATTTGTTAACTATGATTTGGTCAACCATGAGTTATTGAACAATTATGCTTAGCTTTGTGTTGCGAAGAACCAAACCTAGGTCAGGCTCAAATGTGGAGTTAGCCTACAGTCACCATGCAATTACAAAATGGCTAGGACCGATCCTCCCCCAAGTTCCTTGGAGCCTTATCTAATTGTTCCCAGGAGTAGCCTGCCAGTCTTGGGAGATTCCTGTATTATAAAGATAAAGGTAAATGTTCCCCTCACACATACGTGTAGTCATTCCCGACTCTAGGGGGCGGTGCTCATCTCCATTTCTAAGCTGAAGAGCCAGCGCTGTCTGAAGACGTCTCTGTGGTTATGTGGCCGGCATGACTAAATGCCGAAGGCGCACAGAACACTGTTACCTTCCCACCAGAGGTGGTTCCTATTTTTTCTACTTGCATTTTTACGTGCTTTCGAACTGCTAGGTTGGCAGAAACTGGGACAAGTAACGGGAGCTCACTCCATTACGTGGCACTAGGGATTTGAACCGCCGAAGTGCCGACCTTTCTGATCGACAAGCTCAGCATCTTAGCCACTAGGGGTGGGTTCCTCCCGGTTCGGACCAGATCACCGGAACCGGTAGCGACCCGCTGGTGATGTCACAATGGCGTCACGGATCCGGTTCGGTCGGTGCTGGTCCATGGGCACTGCCATCTTTTTTTTTTTTTGAATTTTTCCTGAAGTTTTTACTGTTTGGAAGTTTTTTCCTCTGCTGCTCTACCTACCTTTATTCCTTTGCCCGAAGCACAGCTGATCAGCTCCTCAGCTGTGTTTCGGGCTGGTTCTAGCTACTGAGCATGCATAGAAGCAGAATTGCATGAGGGGATGCGCGCGCGTGAGCATAGCACACATACATGTGAAACGGCGCAATGCGAATCGGTGGTGAAGGTAAGTGGAACCCACCCCTGTTAGCCACTAAGCCACCCTTTTTCCTGAATTATAGGCAGAACTTAATTAAGTAGCTTGAAGTCTGCATGTGTGGGCCTTGTTCATACCTGACAGTGTGATTGAGACCAGGTGGTAGTTAATTCTTCTTTGAGGGAGAGGGTGGACTGTAAGCCAACTCTGGAAAATGATTTTATAGTCATTGTGTTGTGTGAACAAAGCCAATTTTTCACAATGACCCTTCTCACCTACAGAGCCAGTCCTGTGACATTCTGAGAGGGATAGAAAAACAATAATGACCTTTTTAACATTCTGCTCAGAAAAATAGAAAATATGTGGTACTAATTTAGGTCTTGTTCTACCACTTTCCTAGAGAGATTATGAAACTTTTCTTAAAACCAAACCAAGCAGAAACAAAATAGTAGCCGACTGACAATTCTTCAGATGCTTTCATTCAGACGGATACTGAAGCAAGAGAAAAGAGAAAATTGCCCTGATATTAAATCACCAGTTCATTATTGTAGTAATCTCATAACTGAAGAACATTTTTTCTTAACTGAAAGAAAACCTAAAACGTTGCCTACACATTTGGATTTGAAACCCAAATATGTAAGCCACTGTGCTTTAAATTCTTTTGGCATTGACCTGGATCAGGAAATTCTAGAGAATAGTGTGGAATCTTACAGCACCCAGTTTCCCCAGGTGGCCTCCCATACAAACACAAACCAGGCCTGACCCTGCTTAGCTTCTGAAATAAGGCATTTTCAGGGTGGCATGGACATAGTTCTCAGCTTTTTGGCTAAGATCAAGTGTAGTTTCTGCTCTTATCAGTTTAATGTGGAATCTTCCTTATGCAAAATCGCTACTCCATACTATGCTGTGAGATCTCCCCAAATATTTCATTTTATTCCTAGGTAAAGATCAATTTCTCTTTAAATGAATTGTAATGTAATATACAGTAAATGAATACTCCACTGCAGCAAGAGAACATCCAATTTTCAAGGCTCCCGCAAAGGCAACTACCATACAGTATTGAAATTCTTTAATTTTGTTTGCCACCTATTTTGTGTTTTCACACTGCCCAGAGCATGAAACAGAAAGAAAAAGGGACATTAGTTTTCTGTCGTGATTCTGGTCATTTATTTATTTATTTATTTATTAGTGACATTTATATGCCACAGTGCAAGCACTCTCTAAGCGGTTTACACCATTAAGCAATGTACATTTACATTGCCCCCAACAATCTGGGTCCTCATTTTACCTACCTCGGAAGGATGGAAGGCTGAGTCAACCTTGAGCCGGTGAGATTTGAACCGCTGACCTGTGGATCACAGTCAGCTAAAGTGGCTTGCAGTTCCCTACTCTAACCACTGCGCCACCTCGGCTCTTTCTGTATTTTCCATGAAAGGGATAGCCAACAATCAGTAACTATGATGATTTTATCTTTCTTATTGCATTCAAGATATTTGTAGTCTGGGCTTCATTCCCACTTAGGGTTTTTTTTTAGGACATTGGCTTGGGAAGAGAAGATTTTATCAAGTTAATGTAAGAAAAAATCCATATAAAAGGGCGGGCGGAATGAAGGTTGAAATGACAAGATGAACGATATGCTCTGGCCCATTTAAAAGCATGCAAGAGCTTGTGGAAATTTCTTGATTCTTTGGAGCAAAGGAATATTGGCAGCCCACCCAGTCTGGACCCCTCTTTCCCAATGTTGTGATATGGTAACAGAATCACACTGTTAGTTCACATGCCTAGCACTCTTTGCTCTAATTGGACATGATCACCAGGGCCCCAGGCATAGTTTTTTTCTTCTCTCATTTCCTACCTGATCTTTCTAAATGGAAAGATCATGCACTGGATCTGGAACCTGAAGTTCAGGCTGGCTGAGAATTGTTAGTGCTGCAGTTACAAAATTTTGAAAGGCGTCCAACTGGGGAAAACTGATTTAGACACAGCATAGCTTTGTCTATTTGTAAAGTTCTTGAGTAAATCTACTTGTAGGGGAATGCAGCCGTGCTCAGGGACCAGCCTTGTCTTGATTTAAAAAGGTATAAAATTTGTTTACTTTAGAAATCATCAAAGATGAACCTCAGTGTAAGTCAGCAGATTACAATCTTGCATGAATTATCATAATAGAAATTGTAGTAGGAGGTCAGGAGAGAAATCTGGATGTTTTATTAGGTATTGATTTAGCTATGGAAAGATGCATTTCAGTTTTTCCTTTAACCACTAACCACTAACCAAGAACAATGAATGATTAATAAAAATGAAAATAATAATAATAAAATAGAATTAAAAGCAACTGGTACAATAATGTAAAACACTAGCAAAATAAATAGATGATGAAATATATATCGATATATATATAAAAGCGAAAACCACTCATGCCGTAATCACGAAATCTCCAGAACTGTAAAGCCCACAAACTTGAAATTTGCCACGTATGTTCCACTTGGCTTCTAGGTGCTTGCTAAGAAAGGATTTTTTGAAATGACCATCAGATCATTACTTATTTCTTATATTATTATTAAGACGCTCTGATGCTAAGGAGTTAGATGCTCTACTCTCCCTCCCCACCTGAAAAGAACTCTGTTCCAACTGCCAGCGCATGACTCATCCGGCCTGCAGGCTGGGAGTTTAGACATTCTACTCCATGCTAAGGAGTTCAGTTTCATAGCGAAGCACGGGTATCCAGCTACGTGTGTGTGTGTGTGTGTAGCATTTTTTTGCTGATAAATGAAAATAAAGGGACACACACACACACACACACACACACACACACACACACACACACACACACACACACACACACACACACACACACACACATATATATATATATATATATATATATATATATATATATATATATATATATATATATATATACAGATACATATATACATACATATATACATATATACATACATACCATATACATACATACAGAGCCAAGGTGGCACAGTGGTTAAATGCAGCACTGCAGGCTACTTCAGCTGACAGCTAGTTCAGCAGTTCAGCTGTTCAAATCTCACTGGCTCAAGGTTGACTCAGCCTTCCATCCTTTTGAGGTCGGTAAAATGAGGACCCAGATTGTTAGGGGTAATATGCTGAACTCTGTAAAAAACGTTTAGAGAGGGCTGTAAAGCACTATGAAGCGGTATATAAGTCTAAGTGCTATTGCTATACAGAGAGACAGACAGACAGACAGAGAGAGAGAGAGAGAGAGAGAGACAGACAGACAGACAGACAGACAGAGAGACAGACACAGACACAGACACAGACACAGACACACAGAGAGAGAGACAGGGAGAGAGACACAGAGAGAGAGGGAGTAGATAGCTAGCTAGATGATAAGTAGATAGATAGAATGATAGAGGAGGGAGGGAGGGAGATGGATAGAGAGAGAAAGAGAGTGTTTTTGTACATATCCATTCATATTCTGCACAAGTAAAGAGATTTTGACTGTCTAGAGGCAGAGAGAGAAGTTCTCCAAATATCTGGGGGTGGAGTTTACTATGATTTGTTTTAGACAGCCGAGGTTGTTTCTTTTTATTCATTCACATTCTAAACTAAACAAATTGTTTCCTGTGCCATCCTCAACTGGGAAAGCCATCCAGCAACCTGCATAGAAGAGCCACGTGCTTCTTAAAAATAGGACAGAGAATCTGAGGTCTTCAAACAGTTATTTACAGCTACTTTAGAACTTTTTTTAAAAAAATGAAAATGACTGTGGAATTCAAAGACAATGAAGAAATATTTAGAGTGATTTGCGATTGAAAGATGCCTACTCAAGACATAATAAACTAAGAGCACAAAGCATATTGGAATATCACCGTTTAAAACTGTTTCTGAAGAAAAATAGGCAGGGTTGCTTGAACCTCTATGGTAGAATGTCCCACAGTGTGGAGACCACCACTGAGAAGGTCTGTAACCCTTTTCACAATCCATGTTCTTTGTCAGGGGTGGACTCTGAACAGGTCCTTATTTATTTATTTATTTATTTGTTTGTTTGTTTGTTTATTTATTTGTTTATTTATTTATTTATTTATTTATTTATTTATTTATTTATTTATTTATTTATTTATTTATTTATTTATTTATTTATTTATTTATTTATTTATTTATTTATTTAGTGTTCTTATATGCCACCCTACTCCCTGGGGACTCCCTGGGGACTCTTAATGACCAGATTGACTGGTGGATTCAGTTCTGCCAAGATGATACATCCCAGGGACACTATTCCTATTTATCATTGTTGACCACTTTGTTTCTTCTCCAGTGCTTGTAGATTTAACTCCTCAAGCTGGGATATGATCTTTTTTTACTAGTGTTCTGTTGCAGCCCAATACCTAAAAATCTAAGTTATGGCTTTTGTCTCTCACTCCAGAGTCCAGACATAATGGATCTAATCACCAATGGATGTTAAACTTTTTTTCCAATTTCTCATGACTTTCACTACAAACACTTTCTGCACAAAACACCATCAACACTATGCCCTCATTTATTTTCTTATTATCTCACTCTTTTCTACTACTTTCTCAAGCACCTTCTTCAAGACTCAATTAACATTTCCCCCTTCTTCAGCACCACTGACAAACTAATACCTCCCAAAGAAAACCTGTGTTATCCAACAAACTAATCCCAGATATAACTAACAAGTAGATGCCATATCTGTGATCCATGCTGTTGAGCATCTCTGGATGTTTGTGAGGTAGTTGATAGCCAGGGAGAAGACCATGTTGAGGTGAAATGTGACATTTCTCTGAATTTCCTTTGCTAAGAAATTTTACAAAATTCCCTTTCTTATTTTTGATTGCATGACAAATTAGAATTTAACCATTCAGTCTATGTTTTGAGTGGTGGATACCACAAGGTGTGCCTCTAGAATAGAATCTTCTAAACATATTAATCATAACATTCCACAAACCAAATCAATCAATCAACTGACACAAGATTGATGAGATATGATCACCTGGGGATCCCTGCTTGGGCCTTCAATACGATGACTTCAATCAGGGCCCTTGGTAATTATGAAACCTTCTTAATATAAGTCTATGTTGCCCAGTTGTAGTTCATATCTCAAGACACTTACGATCCCATTTTTGTTTTGAGATTAAATATTTTCTCATTCTGACAATCTAATGCAGGGGTCTCCAACTTTGGCAACTTTAAGACTTGTGGACTTCAACTCCCAGAATTCCTCAGCCATCAAAGCTGGCTGAGGAATTCTGGGAGTTGAAGTCCACAAGTCTTAAAGTTGCCAAGGTTGGAGACCCCTGACCTAATGTCTGTGGTGATGGCTAACTTTAAAAAAGATTACAGAGTTAATTATTATACTGTTCTTTTATTTTATTTTTTACTCCTTTTTATTATATATTGTTTAGTCCAATGCTTTTGGCTCCTTTAAGATGAAATGTAATATATAAAAATAATACATAACACAGCAGTCAATGACCTTTCAAATATTCTCAGCAATCTTTGAAGTCTACTGCTTCCTGCTGTTACTATACTGGATACTATTTGATTTGTTCATCTGACTTGTGTTTTATTTGATGTATACAATCTAGCCGTTGATGACAAAGGGTAGATAGACAATGCTAACATAAATACAATAATTCAATGCAATCAGAGTGGGAGGATAGTGAAGGTTAGTTAATAATAAAAGTAACAAAAGCAAATATACCCTCTAGTTTCTCAAAATGATATCTGAAGTATATTTGTAGGAATATCTTTTAAACATATATTACAAGGAGCTTCTGTCAATCTTGAGCTCTTGGTAATTATCTTCGTGATCTCAAAAGACCTTAGGTTATATATTTAAGTCTTTGACATAGATTCATACAGCTGCTGTTCAGCTTGGCTGCTGACTCAGGCAGGCTGTGTTGAGGTTCTGTTGACAGAGAAAATATAAAGCTGAAGACATCTGAGTTTGTATGTGATGGGAGGAGAAATCCTCATTTCAGACATGCCTTACAGCAACACTTGAATTAGAAGTGCTGTGTAGCCCAGATACATATTCTACTTAGTTTCCTTTTTTGGTGGACACAACTGTCCAAGGGCTTTCATCAAGGACATCCAGCCATAGCTTCTGATAGGGGAAACAACTTGATTTCTGCTATGGTTTTTTTAAAAAAAATAAACTTCAGGTTTGGTGAAGAGAAAAAAGAATTAGAAAGACAACTGACTTGGACAGTCAGTCTAGCAACGGGAATTAAAAGCAGAGTTGAACAGAGCTGTGCTGGCTAATAATGACAAGCTATTTAACTTTATATACTGAGTGAAGACAAGATTTATGTGAGATTTTTGAAGTCTGATTGATGTCTATGATTCACATAAAACACACCACCACATTATGTAGAGAATGTAGAGAAAACTAAAGTCTTACACTTAGGCAAGAAAAACCAAAAGTACACATATAGACTGGGTGAAACCAGGCTTAATAGCAGTAACTGTGAGAAGGATCTTGGAGTCTTAGTGGACAACCAATTAAATATGAGCCAACAGTGTGTGGTGGCAGCCAAAAAACCCAATGTAATCCTAAACTGCATTAACAGAGGGATACAATCAAGATTAAGGGAGGTACTAATACCACTCTATAAAGCCTTAGTAAGACCATACCTAGAGTACTGCATCCAGTTTTTGTCATCACACTATAAAAAGGATGTTGAGACTCTAGAAAGAGTGCAGAGAAGAGCAACCAGGATGATTTGGGGACTGAAGGCTAAAACATATGATGAACGGTTGCAGGAACTGGGCATGGTTAGTCTAGTGCAGGGGTAGGCAAAGTTGGCTCTTCTATGACTCGTGGACTTCAACTCCCAGAATTTCTGAGCCAATCATGTTGCTTAGGAATTCTGGGAGTTGAAGTCCACGAGTCATAGAAGAGCCAACTTTGCCTACCCCTGGTCTAGTGAAGAGAAGGACCAGGGGAGACATGATAGCAGTGTTCCAATATTTGAGGGGCTGCCACAGGGAGGAGGGGGTCAAGCTGTTTTCCAAAGCACCTGAAGGCCAGACAAGGAATAATGGATGGAAACTGAACAAGGAGAGATTCAACCTGGAAATAAGGAGAAATTTCCTGACAGTGAGAACAATCAACCAATGGAATAGCTTGCCTTCAGAAGTTGTGGGAGCTTCATCACTGGAAGCTTTCAAGAAGAGACTGGACTGCCATCTGTCAAAAATGGTGTAGAGTCTGCTTGGGCGGTGGGTTGGACTAGATGACCTACAAGTTCCCTTCCAACTCTGTTAAGCTGTAATCTAATTATCTGTGTCCAAGAGTAATCTCCCTGAGGAACCCCACTGTTCAAAAACTCAGGCCATATCAGGCCAGCATCAAAGCCAGTATTGTGCAATAGTTAACATTACACTTTCCTTACACTTCTATAGGGAAGGTGAGATATAATAAAAGTAGAATACCATTAGCATATGTTTCTGTTATGAACTGTTGTAAACAATATTTTGCTAATCACCATGTCTACTAAACAGAGTTACAGATTGAACATGTATGTTCATTTTTATCTTTTGATAACTGTTTAGGATTTTAGCCACCTTGAGTTCAGATAACTCAACTTCTGGTTTTTCTGCTGTTGTCATTCCTTTCCCCCCCCAACCCCCCCCCCAGTGAAGTTGATGAAGGGATATAAAAATATCCTATGTGGTTGCCAGTTGCTGTATGAGCAATTCAAAGGGTTTGCTCACCCAGCAGTGTTCACAGGTGTGAGTGGTGCCTTCTGGGAAAGCTATTACCTCATACTCTATTTGGAAGTGGCCCTCTGTGGTTGAAATTGAATCCTTCACCTGTTAGGTCCAGAATAGATGCAAACACCATTGCCACACTCTATAAAGAAGGCATCTCAAGCACTTTACATGTACGTAACATTTGGCTAGAGTCTCGATGCAGGCACAACCTTTTTAGAGTCACAATTTCTCCATCTGATTTTAAATTCAAGATTATTAGAACTTGGCTGCATAAAATCTGGTAGCTAAGGCTTCGTGAGCTTCTTTGCCAACGTCTAGCTAACATCTGAATTTTTATAGTCCACAGCAGGATTGTCTAGTTCGATGTTTTCTAGCTGGGCATCTGGATCTCTGCTCTCATGATCCTTAGCAATGGCCATGCTGGCTGGGGAATTCTGGGAGTTGAAGTCCGGGCATTCCAAAGCTGCCTACCTTGGGAAACAGACTCAGGTTCTTGTTTCTTCTAACAAGAAAGGAACGAAAGACGAACTCATTCATAAGATCACTGGATTCCTGCCTTAAAAACTTTCACGAAGATCACAGTATTTTATCTAAACACAAAAAGATGTAAGAATTTATCACACTTATGCAAGCTTCCCTGATATCATGGGCTTCCCCAGTCAGCCACCCAATTTGGTTTGTTTACAAGTAAAGCAGGTGTATGCTGTTAATCAAATCTAAATAAAAATAGCAATATAACATGTTAATTAAAGAAAGCTAAATATATTTGCAAACACCTTTGCAGTTAAAAAAACATTTTCATCTACATCAGTGGTTCTCAACCTTCCTAATGCCGCGACCCTTTAATACAGTTCCTTATGTTGTGGTGACCCCCAACCATAAAATAATAAAATAATTAGGAAATTCAGGGATGGGTTCTAACTTACCTTGCTGCCGGTTCGCTTCTTCCTGAGCTGCATGGGTGCGCCTCATGGGCATGCATGCGTTTTGCACGCGCATGCATGCGCAGTGCCGATTTTTTTTTAAATTGCAAAAAAGAGCCGAAAACAAGATGTCAATGCATGCGCAGTGCCTGAAATTCAGCTTCTGCGCATGCTCAGAAGTTCCCATGGTACAGATTTTTTTTTTGCAGTAGTCTATTTGCATGTGGGTGGACCCGCCTGGACATGGATAGAGGAGCGGTGTCTCGGTTCCTAAGACCATCGGAAATATGTGTTTTCCGATGGTCCTAGGCTACCCCTGTGAAAGGGTCATTTGACCCCCAAAAGGGTCACGACCGTTGAGAACCGCTGATCTACATAATGCATATAGTATTCCAGGAAGTTTTTGGCCAATTTTATAAACTTCCTTTAAAAGCGATTGAAGCTCATTAACTCTCCTCTACTACACGAGCCAGATGATTTTGCCAGTGAGCCTAAGAGTTAGTGTCAGCCTTCAGTTAATAAAGAAGATAGATAGATTAGCACATGGTTCTATCTATCTGTCTATCTGTCTATCTGTCTGTCTCTGTCTGTCCGTCCATCCATCCATCCATCCATCCATCCATCCATCCATCCATCCATCCATCCATCCATCCATCCATCCATCCATCCATCCATCCATCCATCCATCCATCCATCCATCCATCCATCCATCCATCCATCCATCTATCTATCTATCTATCTATCTATCTATCTATCTATCTATCTATCTATCTATCTAACTTCTTAGCCAGGCATCTCCCTCATAGAGTGATTCTGGACCATTTGATTTATTGGTAAAAACTCAGGTTTTTCCCTTTCTTCCTCAATTGTAGAGGCCTTTTTAGCAATTGAAATCACAAGTGAACTTGGGACCTTTATCTTTTTTATTAAAAGAGGCAGGCACCTATAATGAGTATTTTGATGAAGTTAATTCTGCTGATTTAGGAAAGTCTATGCAAAGTCAAACTAGTCTAGTGCTTGGATGAAACACCTACAGATTAAACTGAGAAGTTGAATATCTTTTTTAAAAAAGGAAAAAAAGGCAAATCCAGGTATTCACCAGAAAATGAGCTTGATTCAAGGAAGACTTTACTTTTTAAACTCTCTGAACTGCATAGGCATGTGAACCATGAATTCTGTTCTCTGTAGCCTGGGGAAACAACGGGAACTTTATTAGAAGTCTTCCTTTATGTATTTTACCTGCTGCCATCTATTTCATTCCAGTCACAAAAATGGCTGGAAATGTTTAGCTTGAACCTGCCTGACACACTTAAGTGAAAAGAATATGTTGATATTTTACAAATACATAGAATGAATAAATTGAAGCAGCTCTGAGATTTCAGGCTCCATGGCCAAAGCTATATAATTGATTAGACTTTGTGCAATAAATAAAGATATTTTATGGAGAATCTGTTGCATACAAGCCATGCCAACAACGGATCCATACTATCAGACCTGTAGTAGATACACATAATATATGTTATGCACCTGAGACGTCTAGTCCAATCAAATCTATAACAATTCGTATTGATTCAAATGACTTTGAGAATGCCGGCTAATGGAGCGCAATTTTGTTTCTACTTGGTAACCACTGTTGGACTTCTTGCTAGAATCTGAAAGAAATGAACATTTAATTGAGGATTTAATGATTAGAACTGTTTATGGTTATAGAAACATTATGCAGTGTGGACTTTAGAGTAAGATGATTATTTTATGTCTGTATCTGTACTGAAGATATCCCCTTTTCCTTCTTTTTCTTTGTTTTCTTGCTTTAGCATTCTGATTTGTTTTGGTTTTTTTAATCTTTCTTTTCCCTAACTCCTTTTTTCCTGTGTTTTATCCTTTGCTGAAACTTAATTTAAAACAAAAACAAAAACAAATGCTGACTAATGGTAAGCATCATATTAAGTGTCCAGCAGAACAATATTTTTTTTTCTGGATGCAGGTTTATAGAATCTGATATTTGGCTCTGTTTTCCATTTTCATCTACTGAATACTGAAGGCCTAAGCAGAATTTTTTATTTATTATTATTTATTTATTATTTATTTATTTTGTAAACACATGTACAAGATAACAGCTTTGATATAAACATAAACAAAAGCAAAGTATGTATAGGTAAAAATTAGACAATAGGACAGAAGGACAGGGACGGTAGGCACGATGGTGCGCTTATGCACGCCCCTTACAGACCTCTTAGGAATGGGGTGAGGTCAACTGTAGACAGTCTAAGGTTAAAGTTTTTGGGGTTTGGGGAAGAAACCACAGTCAGGTAGTGCATTCCAGGCACTGATTACTCTGAGAATGCGCCTTCTCCATCTAGATTTGGGACAACACAAGCAAAACTGATTACTTCTTTATATTTGGAGCGATAAAGCCTTCATTGAAAATGTTTCAAGAAAAGTTTAATTTCCTGTTTATTTTATTTCCTGTTCCCTGGGCCAATTCAGATATTCCTATGTAGCACAAAACTGGCATTTAGTTTTATTCTTGGCATCTGAATCATGTTGATATTCCAGTTTTAGTGATCAAACTGTAGTTCTGGATAGACGTGACACACAAAACTGGCATCTTTAGATGGATCAGCTTCTAAGAAGGCATAAGAGTGCCATAGCTGGAAGCAAAATACTGTATCAATAACACTCCCTGCAAAGACTTATGATTGTTAATATGCGTGCCCAGAGCACAACTCACTAAAACAAGAGTCTGAAGACAAGTTATCGTTAGTCACTCACACCCACTTAATGTTCTTGGGCTGTCACAGACTTAACCATGCAGTCATACGTACAATCAATGGAAAGAATGTTCATTGCTTAGAATGGAGGAAAGGTCATTCCGTACCACTCACTCACACATCGTGTTGAAGTTGGCTAAAAGACAAGGTCTCCCTAATTGACCTCATGAGCATATTTGCTGAAGATGATACAGTTGTCGGTTAGTTCATAGGAAGCCCTCTTGAATTTCTTCAAGCTCCAGTTGATCACACCGATTGGAAACTGTGAAAGGTGTAGTCCAGCACATTTGGCGGATACCAGATTGGGGAGGATGTGTCAAAGATTATAACCAGTCCTAAAAAGGAACAACTCACCCTGATAATATGAAGCCATAGCCAGAGGCGGGTTCCTAATTTTTTTACTACCACTCTGTGGGCATGGCTTATTTTGTGGGTGTGGCTTGCCAGCCATGTGACTGGGTGGGCATGGCTTGCCGGCCATGTGACCGAGTGGGCATGGCTTCTCGGACTGCTGAAGGGAGAGGAACTGAGATAGGTCCTGCCGCCCATTCCCCCTCCCCTCAGCAGCTCAAGAAGCCTCAAACGTGCGAAAATGCCTAGGATCATCACCACGCGTTTGTGGTTTCTCGGACTGCTGAAGGGAGGGGAATGGAAATAGCTCCTGCCGCCCATTCATTCAGCATTTCACACACTCCCTCAGCCATCCTCCCCTGTTTGGACTCACTGTGGGGTAGGAAGGCAGCGCATGCGCAGTTCCGGAAGCTCGGCTTCTGGGCATGCACAGAAGAAATTTTTTAATGTAAAAATTTTTTTTTTAAAAAATGGCAGCGCCCAGGCATTGGCAACCGACCACACTGGTACTGTGACATCACCAGCAGGCCGCTACCAGTGCTATAGAGTGGACCGCACTGGTAGGAACCCACCACTGGCCATAGCCATAAACCCAAGTTCCCTAAGGAAATATATATACATGGAGAAGCATTAAAGAACTGGAAAAGGACTGATCTGGTTTTCTGCATCTACTTAATGCCCAAATTTATAGTCTGCCAGAGGAAGAGGAATAATTGTGAACTTTAATAAAAATCCAGCAAAACAGAATGAAATTTGCAGTCAAGCTAGAGCTTTATTGATAAAGTATAATCATTTTTATTTCAAGTTATGATATTCTAATTAAATCTGCAGTTTTACTAGTATTTCTGGGGAGAAACAAGCATGCCAATTTTCTGACAGGCATACCGTAGATTTTTGTGCAAAGGAACAGAGTGTTCAAAATAAATGATGTTGTTCCTTTTTTAATGTGGCTGATTGTTAGATGTTGGAGACAGAAATGTAAAGAATTAACTTGGTGTTGTGAAAATAATGGGTGATGTCACCAGAATTTCTAAATTAAGATCACATAATAGTCTAAAGCATTGTTTCGCAAATAGTGGGGTGCGCCCCCCTGGGGGCGCGCAGAGCGATGCTAAGGGGGGCGCGTGTGACCCCAGGGAACATGTGTGGTCCCTCTCGATTGATTCCCCCAGACGGGGAGTGTTTTCCCAGTTGCCCGCTGCTCCGAGTCCAGAAGAGTAGGCGGCCAGGCGGGGCGGAGCGACTGCGTGGGTTCTTGTTGTTCTCGGTGGGTGCCGCGGTAGCCATGAACGGCGTGGCAAACCTGCTGCTGGACAAGGAGGAGCATCCTCTGCAGCTGGGCAAAAGCTTTGAATGGCACCCTAAAGCCTCCTTCCACCCCATTTGCTGTGAGTGCCCAGCAGAGGTGGCGCTTATGGGACAGGCCGGTGACCCCAAAACATCAACCTTGAGCCAGTGAGATTTGAACAACTGAACTGCTGAACTGCAGTGCTGCACTTTAACCACTGCACCACCTCGGCTCTGGGGTGCACCACCTCGGCTCAGGGGTGTCAAACTTGATTTCATTGAGGGCCGCATCAGGGTTGTGTTTGACCTCAGGGAGGGGGGGCATGGCCAGTGGGGGCATGTTGTTTGACCTCGGGGAGGGGGGGCATGGCCAGCTCAATGTCACTCATGACTGGGGTACCTGTGATGGCCCGGGCACTCCCACCGGGCTCCATTTTTGGCTGGGACAAATGCCAAAATGTTCTGCCAGCGAAAAAGGCGTGGCCTCCCTGAGCTCTGTTTTCCCTGGCAGAGGGCTGCAGGAGGCCGTCGCAGCCAAAAACAGAGCATGGCCCTCCTGAGCTCCATTTTCACTGGTAGAGGCACCGCGGGCCGGTCTGCTGTTTCCAGGGAAGTCCTGCAGGCCAGATCTAAGCACCCCGCGGGCTGAATCCAGCCCCTGGGCCTTGAGTTTGATACTCCTGCATTACACTAAATCTTATAACCCTGGACCTATTGCCTTTTTCCTACTGTCCCTGTTGTCATCTTCATTGGAGTCTATTGCATTTATTTATTATGTGTGTTTCTGCTGCTTAGAAAATCTGCAATTAAAAAAAATAGGAAGGGAAATGCCTTTTCTCTTCATAACAAGAAGAAAGATAATCTAGCAATACACACGGCTCATTTTATCAATGAATGGAAAGCAACTTAATTTAAAACTAGCTTATTGTGATGTAATAGAAGTAGTATCACTCAAAACGTCTTTGCAATAAACATGTTCTCAGTGTGTTTACAAATGGCATTGGTTTAAGTTTTTAAAAGCTTAGATCTAATTGTGGGGGGGAGAAAAGTTTAGTAATACTTTAGGTTTTGCCAAATGTGAGAAGAACTGGAACAGCAGGAACAATTCTAGGAAATTTGATTCCGTGATCTTTACACCGCACAATATCAGATTAAGAGCACCAGTTTAAGTGCTTTTACTAAATTTAGTTAAGCTGGCTCAATTACAAGTATTACCATCTACTTATAAAGCTAAGAGGAAAATTCAATTGGAAAAAATTTACCAAGGCAACTTAATAAAGGTAGAAGTATAAAGTAGTTGGAGACAGATGTGTCCGGGTAAGCTCAAAATATGGTGGTCCTGTCCAGTAATCAAAGTTCTAATATGAAGAGAGGTCTTAGATTGCACAGATCTGGATATTTTATTAACTCTCCTGTGGACAATCCTTAATTGGACAGAAATAACTCTGAAAGTGTACAATAATACTGCTTCAGTTTTTTCTTAGCTAAAACTTTTTCCAATTCCTTATTGTTTCTGTTAATCCATTGTTCATAATAAACCTATCAAGACACTTTGTGCAGACACTATATTTATGTTTATATGACTCTAATGTTTTTATAATTGAGGACTGAATGTTCTCAAATAATTATATTCCAAAACTTACAACATTCTCCTTGAATATCTAAATATTCATAACAGGACAGCTTAATAGAATAGAGATGATGCTGTTATTTTCTCTTTGTTTAAATTGCCACTTATGTCATTGTTCCCTTCAAAATCCTTTGATGTTCATTAAATATTACTTATATTGTTACATACTGATTGTGTTTCAATCAGGATTAAAATTATAGAGATGCTGTACCTAGTTTACTGATGACAGTGTTCTCCGTGCGCCCTGTTTTTGGCCTCCCCAGCCTCCAGAAGCACTCTGCTGGCCAAAAACGTTGCTTTACTTTCCAATTCCAGCCCGCAGGGCTCACGAAGGTAAGTCTTGCACTCGGCCGAAGGGTGAAGGCCAGCGGGTGGGCAGAGTGATGTGGGCGGGGCAGCCTCATGGTCCGCGTGGGCCGGATTAATGGCTTTGGTGGGCCCTATCTGGCCCGCAGGCCGTTGTTTGAGGATCCCTGCCCTACAAAGTCTGACCTAGAGTTTGAGAACCTCTGCTTTAGAGAGTTTTTTCGTGTTTAATATAAAGTATCCACAGATTTGGGGTACAGGTAGTTGTTCACATACAAACAACAACCGGGGGCAATTGCTGAAAAAAAAGAACAGCATTAGAAGGCCCCTCCCCCCCTTACCCTTGGAACGTGAAGGACAGAAGTTCAAAGTTCAGCATAATCAGCTGCCCATCTCCCCTGGGATGTGTCCACAGAGAGTATAGATTTTGTTCCTGCTCTGATATGCTTCATAATCTTTTCCCTATTTGCATGCATATAACACATGTCCCTTTTAAACATAACTTCTTCAAATGGAAAAATATCCTACAGCATTATAAAAAGGACAGGAGAAGCTATTTATTTATTTATTTATTTATTTATTTATTTATTTATTTATTTATTTATTTATTATTTATTTATTTATTTATTTATTTATTTATTTATATCACACCCTTATTATTTTTATAAATAACTAGCTGATAACCCAGCGCTGACTGGGTATTTATAGATGTCGAAGTGTTTGTCTGACAGGGAACCATTGAGAGGGGCCTTTCTTTCCCCTACTCCCATGCCCATCCTCCACCCCTGCTGAAATAGGCTGAGTCTCCTCTGTGGCCTCCATACCTGTTTTGCCTTGGCTGCTGTGGTCCCGTCCTTCGTGCGATGAGTTGGGGTGAAGGACGATCCTGGGAAAACGGGCCGAAGCTGTGAGGTGAGGGCGGACAATCCGGTTAGTCAAAATCCTCTGTACTGGCCTAATCAGGCTCCCTTCGCTTCATAAGCCTACTATGTGAGGGAGGCTTAGTCCTTAAAGGCCCACTGTGTGAGGGAGCACGCTCAATCAAAGGCCTCTGTATTGGCCTAATCCGGCTCCCTTCATAGGCCTACTGCTGTACGGGCCTAATCAGGCTCCCTTCTCCCTCCCATGACATCACGAACAATTGCCACTCTCCTTTAAGGCCCAGGCTTTCCAGAGTTATGCTGGAACACACACATACAGAGAGAGAGAGACACAGACACACACAGACACAGACAACACACACACTAGGGGTCTCTTACCCCCACAGTGTTTGTCTCCGAAGGGTAAGTCATCTGTGTACCAAGTTTGGTTGAAATTGTTCAAGGCGTTCGAGAGTTATGCTGGAACATACATACATACATACATACATACATACATACATACATACATACATACATACATACATACATACATCCTTTTATATATAAGGTCACCTACTTGGCTTTCATGCTTAAGGCAGGACTAGAACTCACAGCCTCCAGGCTGTTGGGATTCACAGACTAGAGCACATTTCATCATGAGTTTCTTCCAGCCATAAAATTACCTTAATATTGAGATGTCTTAATATTTTTCGCTTTTTGTCATTGCTCTTCCCTATTTCTTTTTCTGCAGTAAGATTAAAATGCTGCACCCACTGCTTTGAATTGCTTTTGCGAAGATGAAGAAATCTGGATGAAAAGCCCATCTGCGCGTGAAGAATCAAAAGTCTATGCTACAGTAAAATATCTATTCCCATCTATTAATTAACTGGGAATCATACAAAGAGAGTGAATTACTTTACATTTTGCAAGTAAATGAATGAACTTGCTAATGACATTTTGCCAATGACATTTTTACCTAAGTTAAAGTCCAGAAGTGAGGACACGTTAAGGGTGTCCCCAAAGGGGACTCACAAAAATCAAAACAGAGCTGCAATGACATCACTGAAGTTCCACCACTTTTGGTAAGAAGTCTCCTTCAACACCATGAGCAGTACTGACTGCCAATCTGCTTTCAGGTCTGATTTAAGGTATTGGCTATCACCTTTTAAAGTCCTTAGGGCAGTGATGGCGAACCTTTTTAGGTTCGTGTGCCAAAAAGGGGGGGGTGCGCTCGCTAGCGCGCGCGCGCATACCCACACCCATTCCCTCCCCCCCACGCATGCGCACAACACCCCCCCATGCTGCCCCCTGCGCATGCGCACACACACCCACCCCCGCGCAAAGGCCTTACCGGAGCCTGGGACGACGAAACGGGCAAACCGGAAGTTCGGAAAAATGCACTTCCGGTTTGTCCGTTTCGTCGTTTTTTGCATTCCGGGGCTTCAGGGAGCTTCCCTGAACCCTCCGGAGTGCAAAAAACAGCTCACCGGCAAACCGGAAGTGCGTTTTTCTGCACTTCCGGTTTGCCGGTGGGCAACGCTCGTGTGCCCTCCGCTATGGCTCCGCGTGCCACCTGTGGCATGCGTGCCATAGGTTCGCCACCACGGCCTTAGGGCATAGGATCAGGATATCTGAGGAACTGTGTTTCCCCAAAGGGACTGGCCCGTCTCAGTCGTTCTGGTAGAAAGGACCTACTGCAGACCCCACTAGCCATAGAATTTCAGCTGATGTGGTCTAGAAGAAGAGCCTCTTTTGCCATGGTTCCCACCGTTTGAACAATTAACCAGTGGAACGACTTGCCTCCAGAAGTTGTGGGTGTTCCAACAATAGAGGATTTAAGAAGTGATTGAACAATCATTTGTCAGAAATGGTACAGGGTTTTCTGCTTGAGGGAATTGGACTAGAAGACCACCAAGATCTCTTCTGACTGTAATTCTGTTTACAATAACTTGCTGCCAGAAGTGAGATCTGCCCCAATCCTTCTGGTCTTCAGGAAGAGCCTTAATATCTGGCTGTGAGGGTTGGTGTGGGGCCCTAATAAAGAGGTCAGCTGGAGATGGTTGGTGCAGTAACAGAGAAGTGGCACCACCACCACTGCTCTGTCTCAAATTCCTGGTCATTAATATGTATTTAATCTTTGGCAATTTTAATCTATTGTTAAATTTATGAGCCTTGGTGGCACAGTGGTTAGAGTGCAGTATTGCAGGCTACTTCTGCTGACTGCCGGCTGACTGCAATTTGAGCAGTTCAAATCCCACCAGGCTCAAGGTTGACTCAGCCTTTCATCCTTCCGAGGTGGGTAAAATGAGGACCCAGATTGTTGGGGGCAATACGCTGACTCTGCAAACCACTTAGAGGGGGCTGTAAAGCCCTGTGAAGCGGTATATAAGTCTAAATGCTGTTGCTGTTATAATGGTTTTTGTTTCTCTATTTTTTATTATATTGTACGCTGTCCAGGGTCACCTTGGACAGCAAGATGGTCAGCATATAAATGTATTAAACAAATAAATGAACCGGTGGATCATCATAAAAATCAGCCCAGAGTTCTCAGTTCTAGGCATAAATGACCAGACTCAAATTATCCTACTTTAGACACATGATATGAAGACCCAGCTCTCTGGAAAAAGGGAATGGGAAAAGGCTGAAAGAAAGAGAAGAGGATGACCAGCAACAAAGTGGATGGACTCAGTTACACTGGTGATGAATGCACCGCTGGGAGATTTGAAAGAACAGATTAGGGATAGATCATTGAGGAATAAATCTATGTGGTCGCTAGGAGTTTTAAAATGACTTGATGGCACATAATCAATCGATCACACATAAAAGGTGAAGGGCTTCAATTGCACAGTCACAGTTCTTAACTTTTTTGACAGACAACACACACACACCCCTGAAGCCCCTGAGGAAATCCATGGCTTCCAGCATGTGCTGAGATAATGAATCAAGTATATAAATTCTCTGCAAGATTTGTAAAAAGCATTTACAGCTGCAAGGAGATCAGACAGCGAGAACCTTGCACAACCCTGTACAAAATGCCGGCAAAACGTCAACTGTATAAGAAAAATAAGCAGCATCTACAAGCTCATTCATCATTCTGCACATTTTTCCAAGGTATTAGCAAAACATTCCGCCAGCCAACAGACTGAGTCAGAACATTGTTTTCCTGTTCTGTGCAGTTTTATATATTAAAGACAGAAGAGTTTATTCAACATTTCAAAAGCCTTTAGAAAACTATCTCAAATGTTGCAAAGAAAATGCTTCACGGAGTACAAAGTAGCTGTGCTTATTGGACAATTTCATGGTTCAAGATGTCAATAATGAAAAGCAACTAATTTCCTGGTCACTTCATGCCAGAAAACAAAAGGAAGGTCAGGTCCAACACAGGATGGATTGTTTAAAGGGGATTTATATCACATTTACTGAAGATAATTAGCCATAAAGCATTTTGTTGGCAGAATCCGTTGTAATGCAGACTACACCCCATATGTATAGACATGCATCATTGCAACTTGGGATCAACCTTAGACTAAGGCTGCGGTGTCCAACCTTGGAAATATTAAGACCTGTGGACTTCAATACCCAGGCTGGGGTTCCCCAGCTGGATGCAGAATTCTGGGTGTTGAATTCTGTTAGAATATTCATGAACTGGGAGAGCCCAATGGTAACAAGGTCAGCCAATGAATAGGCATAGCAACTAAGTCAGCCAATGGGAGCTAACCACTTCTGAGTTTGTGCAGAGAATGGAAACTGAATACTTAAGCTTAAGGCTGGGTGTAGCTTCACTCCACTCTGCTCTCTGCCCACTCTGTGCTCTCTGTCCTCTCTGTCCTCTGAACTAGAAGCTGCTTGTGTTTTACTTTTAACTGTTGCTACATTGAAGAACTCTGCTAATGGTATTGTAAATATATATATTATTATGTTTATAAAGAAGCTATTGAATCCAGCTGAATCAGTCATCTGTGTGTGCTTCTGGTTTTGATTTTGCAACAAACTTGAATAAATTCCACAAGTCTTAAAGTTGCCAAGGTTGGACACCTGTGGGCTAAGCCCCTGGCCTAGAGACCAAAGCTTAGAGGGTGCTATTGTCACCCCTCCTTCTGAATCATACAAAAAATGCAAATATTTGCATTGGTAAGAGATGGCACCATCAGTCAACATGGCTTAGGGGTGCAATGTAGTTGTAAACCTACACTAATCACAGTGCATCTGTCAAGCTGCGAGGACTCGGGCTTGTCACAGCAGGGCGGGCAGGAGCCCGGGTGATGGAGGGGGGGGAAATGCACCGGTGATGGGGGGGGTGTCGGAACGGCTGCAGCTGGATGCAAGAGACCCGGCTTGGCTCGGCAGCTCTGCCGCCGCGGCAGCAGCACCAGAGATCAGCTGCGAGGCGCGGAGGCATGGCCGAGTGGAAGCCGCACCAATCAGCTGTTCTGGATGCAACGCCCGCACTTCCGAACCGGTAGGGAAGGTAAGAAAAACCCACCCCTGGGCTCCTTAGGTGAGCAGGCAGAGAGTCGTTCGAAAGTAAATGTGCCAGCTCCTAAATCCTTTACCCTGGTTGAGTCATTAAGTGTGGCCAAGTGTGTTATGTGTGTTCTGCACCCGGGCCTCTTTTTCAGTAATTTTTTTTAATGCTCTCCATGTCCAACTTTCAAAATAACATTGTTCGGCTGCTTGAATCCATGAGAGAAAGCTGCATTGCTTTTGCTTTTCTAAAACAAAACAGAAAAAAAGAGATATTTACGTAAATGTACTGGCTACATTCAGGGAACTGCTTTACTTGAATGGGCTTTATAGGCCTTTAAATATTGTACTTTTTCAAGACGGCCCTTTTTGATGAAGTGCTGTAATTAGGAACACATTTCTAAATCTTGGCTTATCACAGTACATTTGTTGCTATAATTGCGATACAATGGGAAATTCAGTGTTCAATTGCCCCTGAAGCTCATTGTCTTCTTCTCATTCCTGTCCTTTCCTCCTGATATGTAACATTTTTAACCTACATTTCCATATTAACCTTGCTGTGCTTTTCTACACTGCAGGCAAAAAACAAAAAACTGTTTGGTTTGCAAGGTGAAAAGGGGGAGGGGGAGTATCCTATATGTGTTCAAAAGTGAAGACGACATGTAAATGAACTAACCTCCACCATGCTTTCTCTTCTGGGAACTCACACACACATACACATACACACACACACACACACACACACACACACACACGGGTCATGTACCTGTCAACTCTAATTATGGGGCAAAAATAGCTGTTCTCTTGCACGGGGCTGGTCTTGGTGACCCAGTGAAGCAAGCGGCAATCTCCATTCTTCGGTTTTCAAAAATTGAAAAACCTATAAAGCTCTTTGAATATCATGAATAATGATGATGCAATTAAAGACACACAATAACCCAGCCCCCCCCACACACACACATGCACACACAAAGCAATCTCAGGTTTTGTTTGCAATTGCCTTAAAATGAAGGAAAACTAACATGAAAACATATTGACACACAACAAGTCTGGGAAAAAACGTGCCGGCTGTAGCACACACCAAAATTCACATTAAACTTCCATGGTTTTGCAGATTGCTTGCTTGTACCTTTTAAAGCTTCAAATTTTAAACCGATGTACGCTAAAAGAGGTGGCACTAACATCAGTGAAATTTCTCAGAAAATGAGTTTATGGTTAACCTGACCCAGATCCATTTTTTTTAGGCTGCATAGAGTTTGTACATTATCCCCGCTTTTTTTTTTTTTTTTGCTTCTTTCGAAATACCCCTGTACTGGTAGCACTTTGTAACTACTTGGGAGGAGGAGGTGTTCTTAATATGGACATCAAGTTGGAAGAAGAAAAGAAAGATGACTCTATACATCTCTCTCTCTCTCTCTCTCTCTCTCTCTCTCTCTCTCTCTCTCTCTCTCTCTCTCTCTCTCTCTCTCTCTCTCTCTCTCTCTCCAGCGGTGGGTTGCTCCCAGTTCGCCTCGGTTCTAAGAACTGGTAGCGCTGGCGGTGAGAGGCTCCGCCCACCCACCCGGGATGCTCCGCCCACCCACCCGGGACACTCCGCCCACCCACCCGGGACACTTCTGCGCATGTGCGGAAGTGTTGCACGCCCGCGAGCTCGCACACAAACGAGTAAAGGGTTTTAGAACTCACTACTCTCTCTCTCTCTCTCTCTCTCTCTCTCTCTCTCTCTCTCTCTCTCTCTCTCTCTCTCTCTCCCTCCCTCCCTCCCTCCCTCCCTCCCTCCCTCCCTCCCACCCACCCACCAAGTGGGAACAAGAAAAGATACAAATATTACATCTTGATTGTGGAATATGTGAAGATTGGATTTGCTAGACATGCACAAGGTTTATGGTTTATTTAATCTTTTTCTTAAGTTATTTTTGGAGGGTGGGTTTACTTATTGTCAGTGAACTATAAACTAAGGCTTACAAAATGGCTGGTTAAATATAGTCAAAATCAGAGAAGTTATATTTGGCTTGCTTTGTTGTGTGTAAGAGGTATCTATGCAGTATCTCACTGGATAGTAAAATTGTATTTATCATCTCTCATTCCTTTCATTATAGAACATAAGGTAAGAGCAACTGTAAAATACATGCTAGAAGTTTTAAAAGCCTGATGATGGGATAAAAAAGAAAAAAAATATTCACCCAACAGAAGTTCTACCAAGGTCCAGATTATATTTTTCTTGTGCCAAAGAAGCAGTGGCATTTATGCTACATCTGCGCGGTATGTTATTTTCCAGAAGTTATTCCTGAAAATTCACAATATCTTTCAACAATACATTAAGCATATGCTAGACATTTGGGTGATGCAAAAAAGCAAACTATTTGTGCCACCTCTACCTTAACTAAGGTTTTGCAGCTCATCTATCTTTTGTTCTGTTGGTTTGATTTAAGTCTAGAAGCATTGTTGACCTATACTTATTTTAACAGCATAGTTTGCAAGTGTTGGAATGATTAGAACCTCAAGGATGGTCAGAAATGCCATTTGCTCAGCATAGTCAGAACTTTGAACAGCTGTTTTATGGATGGTTGTTAACCGAGGACTACCTATTCGATTACTCTAGATTTCAGAAAGACATTCATTTTACCTTGCCTGATTACAGTATTTCTCCCATGGTATACTGTGAGATTTGGTTAAAGACTTTGACATGGGCTGTTCTGAATATCCTGTATGCTGTTAAGGCATCGGTCATTCCCATGAGCCTTTTGTCCTTTTGTCCCAGAACAAAGATGCTCTAGAAACAGCTGGTTAAAAATGTGACATCATCTCACATCTTTAATGTTGAATATGCAGAGACGCCAGCAACAGCAGGCGTCTCTGATGATTGGCTGCCGCAGAGCCAGCCGCCGCGCGGGAAGTTCCGTTAGCTCCCATTGGCTGCCGCGTCTGACAGCTCAATATAAAAGAGCTGTCAGGCGCGCGGCTGAGGAGATTCTTGCTTCTGCTGTTTTCTGCTGTTCCCTGTGTTCGCTAGTTAATAAAAGGGTTATCCTAAAACTTGGCCTCCGACTCGTATGTAACAACTCGTGGCGACGAAGGTGCTGGATCGACTCGCCGTGCCCGAGTTTTGCCTGCTGCCGATTAACCGTTTCGCCTCTCCGACGCTCCACTAACCCCACAAGAATGGCAAGGCAAACTTCAAGTGCTACTTCCCTCGAGCCGTTCTGCCCTGGCTCTGAGACGTGGGATGCCTATTTGGAGCGCTTTGACTTCTTTCTGGAGGCAAGTGACCTACCCGATTTGACCGATGCCCGCAAGCGAGCCCATTTCCTCACCGCCTGTGGCCACAAAATGTTTTCCACAGCGCGCGCTTTAGTAGCACCTCGATCTGTTTCCGCGGTGCCTTGGGGGGAGCTCCTTGAAAAACTCAGGAACCACTACTCCCCCGCACCTTCCAAAATAGCCCGGCATTTTGCGTTTCAACAGCGGCTGCAACAGGAAGGGGAAGACATCAGCCGCTACATGGCTTCCCTTCGCAGCGCGGCTCTCGACTGTGATTTTCCTAACTTGGACGATGCACTGCTGCAGCAGTTAGTCTGTGGGGTCAGGGACATCCGCCTCCAGCGGCGCCTCCTGGCGCGCACTGACCTAACCCTTCAGGTTGCCCTTGACGAAGCTAGAGCCGCCGAGATGTCAAACATCTCAGCCGCTGAGATCAACCGTTTCCAACCGCCTGCCTCCAGCTCTGCCCATGCACAGCCGGCCATCCATCAGATTGCCAATCCTTCTGCTGATCCAGAGAGCGAAGCTGACATCCGCCGCATTCAGACAGGCCAACGGAACTGCAGACCCCAGCCGGGCGGGCCAATGCCCCAACAATCATCAACGCTCCCGGCGTTCCGCAAACCACAGCGACCGACCACATCTTCTTGCCTCAGCTGCGGAGAACCGCACCAACGAAGCTCCTGCCGTTTCCGAACAGCAACCTGCCGCCGCTGCGGCCGCTATGGCCACCTCGCCAGAGTCTGCCGCTCAGCGCCATCCGCTGCCGTCCCTTCAGCACCCCCCGGCCGTCTACCAGGAAAACCAACAGGCCAACGAGACAACTGCTTCGCAGTTCGCCTACCCGAAGACTATCCAGAGGAAGAAGTGTTCCAAGCTTCTGGGGGGGTGCGCAAAACAAAGTTTTTGTGACTGTAAAATTGGATGGGGCCCCATGCAGGATGGAGGTGGATACTGGTTCATCCAGAAGCATTATTTCCTGGCACGTTTTAAAACATCTTGTGCCAGCCATCTCTCCAGCTTCCCTCACACCTTGCCCTTTAAGGCTGAGAGATTACTTGGGCTATTCCATCCCCATCATGGGTCAGATTCTCCTGTCTGTAGAAAAAGGATCTTTCAATGGTCCCTTGCCCCTAGTGGTAGTCTCAGGCACCCTCCCTACCCTTCTAGGCCTTGACTGGTTCAAACCATTGGGCCTATCGCTCACTGGGGTCCACTCCATAACAACCTCCAGGGATGAACCATCCAGCCTTTTCTCTGAGTTTGCAGATGTGTTCGATGGGTCCTTAGGCACCTATGTGGGGAACCCCATTTCCCTCAACCTTGACCCTGGGGTTGCCCCCATCCGACTCAAACCAAGGCGCCTGCCTTTCGCCCTGCGCCCGAAAGTAGACGCAGAACTAGATAAACTAATTGCCCAGGGGGTCCTCGAACCTACAGATCACTCCAAATGGGAGACCCCCATAGTAGTGCCACTCCGCCCTGACGGCTCTGTGAGAATCTGTGGGGACTATAAATGTTCAGTTAACAAGGCACTGCAGGCCCACCCCTACCCTGTCCCTATTGTACAACACCTACTTCACTCCCTAGGCAGGGGCCAGGTTTTCGCCAAACTGGACATGGCCCAGGCCTACCAACAGCTCCCGGTGGACGAGGCCACTCCGGTCGCTCAGACCATAGTCACCCACCGGGGGGCTTTTAAGTGTCGCCGCCTCCAGTTTGGCTTAAGCGTTGCCCCTGGCCTCTTCCAGAATATTATGGAGAGACTCCTCTCAGGCCTAGCTGGGGTAATTCCCTATTTCGATGATGTGCTCATCTCTGCCCCTAACCTGTCCAGTCTGCACTCCAGGGTGAGAGCTGTGTTATTACGATTTAGGAAGGCAGGCCTCAAGCTCAAGCAAAGCAAGTGCCATATAGGGGTGCCCAGCGTTGAATTCCTTGGGTTCCGCATAGACACAGAGGGTATCCACCCCACTCCCTCTAAGGTAGCCGCCATTAAACAGGCCCCTGTACCAGCAAATAGGACAGAGTTACAGGCATTTCTAGGGCTACTTAACTTCTACAGTGTGTTTTTGCCACACAAGGCCACCATAGCAGAGCCCCTGCACAGCCTCCTAGATGCAAAACAACCATGGCACTGGAGCCCAGAGGCCCAACAAGCATTTCAAGCCGTGAAACAGCTCCTTACATCAGACGCTGTTTTGGTGCAATACGACCCCACCCTTCCTCTGGTGCTCACGGCTGATGCCTCACCTTATGGCATCGGGGCTGTCCTCAGCCACAGATTGCCCACCGGCCCAGAAGCCCCAATTGCTTTCTTTTCCCACACACTCTCCCCCACTGAGCGAAACTACAGCCAGACCGATAAGGAAGCCCTAGCACTCGTAGCCTCAGTGAGGAAATTCCATGACTATTTATATGGCAGACAATTTTCCCTGGTCACAGACCACAAACCACTCTTGGGCATCTTGGCAGGGGACCGCCAAACGCCCCAATTCATCTCCCCTAGGATGTCACGGTGGGCTGAATTTTTGGCAGGCTACTCATACTGCCTCACTTATCGGCCTGGCAGCCAGCTTTCCCATGCAGATGCCCTTAGCCGTTGCCCATTGCCCATTTCTGTGCAGGATCCTGCCCCAACCTCTGAGGTTCTCCTCATTGAGGACCTCGGCCTCCCGGTCACAGCCTCAGACATAGCTGCCCACTCTGCCCGTGACCCTGTTCTCAGCCAAGTTCTGGACTGGGTGAGGAGGGGCTGGCCCCAGGATCGACTGGACCCTGTTTTCACACCCTTTAAGACCAGGCAATTCGAATTATCCACCCACAAGGGTTGCCTTCTCTGGGGCAGTCAGGTTGTTGCACCCCCAAACCTTTACGAATCAATACTCCGTCAGCTCCATGATAATCACCCTGGGGTGGTCAGGATGAAGGCCCTGGGGAGAAGCTATGTGTGGTGGCCTGGCATGGACCAGGCCATTGAATTGTGGGTTGCCTGATGCCAAACCTGCCAGGCTTCGCGCCCAGCCCCGCCAAAGGCCCCACCCAGGGCTTGGGAGACCCCAAGGGGTCCGTGGTCCAGGGTGCACTTAGATTTCGCTGGGCCATACATGGGCCAGCAATTCCTGCTATTAGTGGATGCCTACTCGGGGTGGGTTGAGCTGGAAATAATGGCCTCCACAACATCTGATGCTCTTATCCGGGTCCTACTTAAATGGTTTGCCACCCATGGCCTGCCCGACATGGTGGTATCTGACAATGGGCCTCAATTTACTTCCAGTCATTTCCAGTGGTTCCTAGCTGCCAACGGCATACGCCAAGCGTTGACAGCCCCTTGGCATCCTGCTAGTAATGGTAGGGCTGAAAGAGCTGTGAGGGCTGCCAAGGAAGCCCTGGGTCGTTTGGACTGCCCAAATTGGCAGGACAAGCTCTCTCAATACCTCCTGGCTCAGCATGCCACACCATGCCCCCTGACCAACAGAAGCCCAGCTGAGATGCTCATGGGGCGCCGCATTAGGACGGTACTAGACAGACTGCACCCCCACTTTGCCCCTGATGGCCAAACGCCCCAGGTAGACCCGGCCAGGGGTTTTTCTGAGGGAGACTGGGTATTCGCGTGGAACTATGGGGGAACACCAAGGTGGCTGCCAGCTAGAGTTACACTCATGACCGGCCCCTGCTCTTACAGGGTGGAGTTAGAGGACGGCCGCATCTGGAGGCGGCACATTGATCAACTCAGGGGCCGCACTCCACCTGCCTTCACAACAGAAGGCAGGCCTCAATCACCACCGACCATCGCCTCGCCACCTTCACCAGCTCCGCAAGGCCCCTCTACCGCGCCACCCGAGTCGAGTGCCTTACCTGGAAGTCCGTTGGCAGACACCCCCGAGGACCCAGGAATCATGATAACAACCGGCCAGCCTGAAGTTCCAAAAGGGCAGGCCGCTGTGCAGCAGCCTGCCGCACCTCCTGCGACTGAGCTCCGGCGCTCGACGAGATTGCGCAGGCACCCTACATACCTCAAGGATTTCGTTTGTAAAAGCCAGGAAGAGAGGGGTGTTGAATATGCAGAGACGCCAGCAACAGCAGGCGTCTCTGACGATTGGCTGCCGCAGAGCCAGCCGCCGCGCGGGAAGTTCCGTTAGCTCCCATTGGCTGCCGCGTCTGACAGCTCAATATAAAAGAGCTGTCAGGCGCGCGGCTGAGGAGATTCTTGCTTCTGCTGTTTTCTGCTGTTCCCTGTGTTCGCTAGTTAATAAAAGGGTTATCCTAAAACTTGGCCTCCGACTCGTATGTAACATCATCCTCAACTTTTGTTGTGGCCTGTCGGCTGCCAGCAAAATTAGCAGCAGAGTCACATGAGGAGGAGGGGGAGCCTGGGCCATATTCGGAGCCTTTGGAAGGCTCTGGTTTACAGATTTACAAATTAACAGAGTTGGAAGGGACCTTGCAGGTCATCTAGTCCAACCCCCTGCCCAAGCAGGAAAACCTACATCTGCCTCTACCTGGGATCGAACTCACAACCTCCTGATTGTGAGGCAAGAGCTCCACCATCAGAGGCAGATGCAGAGCCAGGGCCTTCTCTCCGCTCCCAGGTGGAGAGGCAGCTGTCTTTGGGGCCTGAGCTGAGTGACGAGGAGGAACATATGGGGCCCAGATATGCGTATGCGTGGAGAGGAGAGGAGAGGAGAGGAGAGGAGAGGAGAGGAGAGGAGAGGAGAGGAGAGGAGAGGAATGGAAAGCAATAAGCTGGCTCTCAGGGAAAAGAGGTTGTAGGCGCTAGCCAGCCGCTCCCTGACTGGGAAGTAAATAGTAGGGGATTGGGAGTGGCCTGTTGTTACAGACAACCATTCATTTTTCAGTGTACATCAATCAAGTCAGATTCCTTTGCCAGAACCAGGTTTGTTGGAACTAATTGCTCTGTATTTGAGGTGCCAACTGAGTCTCCCTGCTGGGAAATAATAGATAGTGAAGTTGCCTCAGCCGGGGTGAACAGGGACTCTTTCTGCTTGGCTTAATCATTGAAGGACTTTTTATCTTAAGTTCTCATGTGAATAAAAACTGCTCCTGTCCTGTTTTAAGAAGGGGTTTGTAAGTGGTTTCTCACTGCTTGCAAAGGCTGGGTCAGAACAACTTATCTCTAGTCCAACACAAAGCAGTTTCTGTCTGTCTCCTTTCTCCATTCCAGAAATTGTATTTTCCCACCTCTGTTGGCGCAAGCCAACCCAAGAGGTTAATATGTCACAAATCATCCCAAGGTAAGTGTAGGGGTCAGTGGTATTGGCCATCTGAGGCTACAGCAAACACACACACACACACACACACACACACACACACACACACACACACACACACACACACACACACACACAATCCCTGGCCATTAATTTGTCTTTAGGCCAGTGGTGAAATCCAAATTTTTTTACTACTGGTTCTGTGAGCGTGGCTTGGTGGGCATGGCATAGCTTGGTGGGCGTGG
Source organism: Diadophis punctatus similis (assembly GCA_023053685.1). Classification (NCBI taxonomy): domain Eukaryota; kingdom Metazoa; phylum Chordata; class Lepidosauria; order Squamata; family Dipsadidae; genus Diadophis; species Diadophis punctatus. Next base: position 68,233,632 of record JALIGW010000004.1, read on the forward strand.
CAGGGGAAGGATACTGCAAAATCTCCATTCCCAGCCCACTCCAGGGGAAGGATATTGCAAAATCTCCACTCCCAACCCACTCTGGGGCCAGCCAGAGGTGGTATTTGCCGGTTCTCAGAACTACTCAAATTTTCCGCTACCGGTTCTCCAGAACCTGCTGAATTTCACCCCTGATTTAGCATCATCATTATAAGAGTTTCCAGTGGATAGTCTGCTTTTACCTCATCTGTTACTGATAATGGCCACACGGAACCAGTGGTGGGTTTCAATGCTCAAGATCACCAAGACCTCCTTTATCAAAGTGCTAAAATAAATGAGACAAATACTGAGAGGCACTGTCAAGTGTGTCTCCATTCAAAACCCAAGAAAGGAAAACCCCAACTCCATGTTTATAGAGAAAGGTACTTTTAGTGAGTATGAACTGACAGCAACAAGATCTGAGGCTAAAGGTGCGAAAATTACATATTGAAAGCATTCCCAAATCCCTTCCCCCCAAGAATCCTGGCTGAATGTCCAATCCCCAGCCCCCATGATGTCATGTGGGGTGCATCTTCAGGTGGAGCCATCCATCTGGTATGCCGGGACGGTTGACCTTGAACTGGCTAAACAAGTCCACTCAGCTGTGCAGCAAATGACGAGAGGTTTCCTCCCTTTTCCTCCCAATGAGACATCGCCACCAGCTCACTTTCCTCCCCAAATACCTAGGCTTCCCCCCTCCCCCATTTCTATGGCAGCCAATAGCAAGCAAGCAGCATGGAGGCTGACAGGCACTCTGTTCTAATGCCCCTTCTACCTCTTAAGCTTCATTGACTAGGATAGCTCTTTCTTGCCCCATAAAGATTTTGAGTTATGGCATTGTTAACATTTCTATATACAGTGCCATCAATCCTATGTGAACTAGAAATAAGCATGCATACATATTCTGGGAAGCTTTTAGCATCACTCCAAACTGGTGTGTGTTCGAATGCTGTTATCTGGGAGCTGATTAACTCCAAATTGAGCTTTGATATTGTGCAACATCACACAAACAAGTTATCTTTCTGTTTGCAATTGTGAAGTTCAGCAGAACTTCTCAACAGGTTTTTTTCTCATTGGTATTTCCCACCACCACCACCACACACAGACACACTTGTTTTCCAGCTCCCAATCTTCTGTTGAGATAATATTCTATTCATGGGTCTTCAAAGAGGAATGGTGACTTGACAGCTTCTCAGATCCCATTTTAGAGTGACCACTCAGATTTTGTGGGGATAAGGAGACAAAAGTCAGAACCTACTCCCTATTAATTCAAACTTCAAATACAAATTCAAAGTACAACTGGGACTTAACTGGCCTCTTTGAACGCTAGACTTTTTCACACCTGTATCACATGTACTATACAAAAGCCCAGGTAAAGGCAGCTGGCACAAAAGTATAAAAGTTTGTCCTGTTCCCCCTTCTCTTCTACCTACCTGTAGTTTGAGGGTTTCTCCTTAGTAGATTCCTAGTGCAGGGTTGGGTTCCATTTACTTTCGCCACCGGTTCGCATCACGACATTTTGTGCGCGTTCCCTCAATTTGGTTTCCGCTCATGCTCAGTAGCTGGAATTGGCCTGAAACACAGCTGAGGAGCTGATCAGCTGTGCTTCGGGCAAAGGAATAAAGGTCAGTTTAAACCCGGGGGTGGGCGGGAGGGCCCTTTTACAAGCAGCAGAACAGGAAAAACCTTCAAAACAGTGAAAAAGTTTGCAAAAAATTCCAAAAAAAAGATGGCGGCGCCCACGGACCGGCACCAGCTGATCCAGTTCAGTGATGTCACCAGCGGGTCACTACCAGTTCATGCGATCCGGTCTGAACTGGGAGGAACCCACCGCTGACCTAGTGGATAGAGAGATTGCCATTTTTTTCCTTGTATCTTTTGTGTGAAATTGTGAACTAACAAAATGGTGTAGGGTTTCCTGCCTAAGCAGCGGGTTGGACTAGAAGACCTCCAAGGTCCCTTCCAACTCTGTTATTCTATTGTATTCTAAAATGCATTTTTCTTTTGCTCTCACTCTTCACAGTCCAGTATGTTTATGATGTCAAGCTGTAGGGATTGTTTAAAACAGGGGTCGGGAACCTATGGCTCGCGAGCCAGATGTGGCTCTTTTGATGATTGCATATGGCTTGCAGCAGGGGTGAAATCCTCCCGGTTCGCCCGGGCCAGTCCTTCGGCATATAGCCGATGGAACTGGCGGCGGTTGCGGCGCGGAGCTTCTCCTGCCCGCTTTCCCATCCCGGCTGAACACAATCACCGCTTTCCCGTCCCGGCTGACCACAATCATTTGGGTTATTTTTCCCTCTGTGCATGCGCGCGCATGCACAGAGGGAAAAATAACCCAAATGGCGGCGTTCAGCCGGGACGGGGGGAGCTAAAAAATGGCCATGGCCACATCCCCGCCGTTCTCCAGCCAAGCGGCTGAAGAAGCCCCGGAGCCCCGCCGCCAACCTGCGTCTCCTGCTGGGAAGGAGCCTCTGTCGCTGTCTCTCGCGGGGCTCCAGCCACCCTACTGAGTCCCTGACCGCGGCACCGGCAGGGTTAATGCATATGGGAGAGGAGAGAGAGTGCTACCGCCGCCACTGCTGCTTTCACCGCTCCAATATTTCTTTGGTGGGCGCGCGCGGGAGGGACCATGGAGCAGAGGCGCCTGGCAGCTTAAGGCAAGAGGCGGGTGGGAGACGCAGGCAGGAGCCTGTCGCCGCCGCCGCCACTTCTGGCATCCCCACGCCTCTCACCCCGCTCGCCGGGTGCCTCTGCTCAGCGGTCCCTCCTGCGCAGGCCCACCAAAGAAATATTGGAGCAGCGAAAGTAGCAGCGGCGGCGGTAGCGCTCTCTCTCCTTCCCTCCCATGCACGTTAACCCTGCCGGTGCCGTGGTCGGGGACTCAGTCGGGTGGCTGGAACCCCGCGAGAGACAGCGACAGAGGCTCCTTCCCAGCAGGAGATGCAGGTTGGCGGCGGGGCTCCGGGGCTTCTTCAGCAACCCACCCACCTACCTCGCTTGGTGCGGTTCCCCGCACTTGACGTCTTGGAAGAGGGCTGGGCGAGGGAGAAAGGAGCCACGGTGGGGATTGGTTTGCAGAGAGAAAGAAAGAAAGAAAGAAAGAAAGAAAGAAAGAAAGAAAGAAAGAAAGAAAGAAAGAAAGAAAGAAAGAAAGAAAGAAAGAAAGAAAGAAAGAAAGAAAGAAAGAAAGAAAGAAAGAAAGAAAGAATCATTACCAATGCTATGATGGAAATCACCAACTCAAAGACAAATATCACTTTGGAGCAAGGAAGCTGCTACAGCAGCAACAAATTAAACAGCACAAAGACAGGGATTCTCTCAATATCCCATTGTCCCTATTGACATTTAGTTGAATTCACTTTTAAAATATATTATATGGCTCTCACTGAAATAAATTTCCAAATTTTTTGCTTTCATGGCTCTCTTAGTCAAAAAGGTTCCCGACCCCTGGTTTAAAATATATTTCCTCCCATCCTTCATTCAGGACACCACAATATGACTGTAACACATGGCAAAAGCACCTGGTTGCAAAATTGCCAGCTTGCTATTCTTTCACCCGCCTAGCCAGCAATAAATTTTTAAATAGTACAAACACAGAAATTGTGGCTTAGTTGCTTCACATCTACTCTTTTATTGCAACTGTTTAATTTTTTTTTCCAGTAAAGAACATGCACTGGATGCTAAAAATGCTGATTGTGGCAGCACTTTATTTATACTTTTGTTCTTGAACTTTGAAGTGAAAAAGACGCTACGAGGAAGTACCTATTTGGGGACGCAGAATTCTACATTCCTGGAAACCCAACCAGCATGTGTTGAACATGCTTCTCTATTGTGTAGCACAAATAAAATGGTCTTTCGTACTTTAAAGAATAACGAATGCTTTTGTTATGGGATGAACCGCAGCCCATTTCATTGGAAGCTAGGATGCATTTTGGCAACTGTTTTGTATCATACAAGTTGTTATACAAGTTGCTCAGAGTAGTCTTTACAACTTGTCACAAAGTGAATATATTGCCAGTTGAGCCTCTGTGCTATATTTCTTAGTCTTCTACTATATTTCTAGATCTACTGTATTTTCTAATCAAGCAAACATGTGATATGTGTTTCTACACATGTGTGCATTCCAGGAGTTTGTCTCCTCTTTTTTTCTTCTTCTGCAAGCCTCCATCTGAGGCAGATGTGAATTCCTGACTGGGACAATGTAGCTTAATTAAGATTTATGTTTTGTTACTTTTATACTAAAATAAATATTTTGTTAATTAGAATTAAATCTTGGTTTTATTTTCTACGTAAGGATGACTTCAAGGGAACAAGATCTATATCGCCTCGGTAGGAATAAATTTCTATCTCATCACAACTTGATGTAGATAGATCCACAGATGTAATGTCCAAAATTCCTAAACAATCGCCATTGGCAGCAGGCATTATACAGAAAGGGATTTATGTATTTTTCTTGCATTGTCCCCTTCTGCATAGACTTCAGGAATTAGAATTCCAAATTATCATTTAGTCGTCGTATATATACCCAGTATAATCAGGAGAGATGCTTGGTGGTTTACCACACATATTGATAAACAAAAACAATAAAATGTCAGTGTATATCAAAAATATCAAAATAAAAAGATACCTAGTTTGGTGTAGTGATTAAAGCACCGAAGAACCAAAACAAACTCTCAACCATACATCAATCAATCAATCAATCAATCAATCAATCAATTGATAGGATCAATTCATACTCAAAGATTCTCTGATAAGTCAGCTTTTAGCAGAGAGCTAACAGATGGAACTGACCAAATTTCTGAGGGAAGTCTGCTCCAAAGAACTGCACAGGTGAGCCTCCACATCCGCACCTCACAGAAATGGAGAAAGTCCAGCAAGTTTTTCCAGGACATGTGAATCAGAGAAGATCTTGTAAGCACTTCAAGTTCATTTATATAAATCAGCTACCATATGTTCTTAAGACATGGACATAGATAAATGTTGTAACTGCCAATCCCACCATCTACACTTGCCCAGCATAACATTTGTGCAAAATCTATCTATTTTACAACCAATATATGCTAAGCTTCACCTCTCTACTGTAATTATAATATGTGTAGATGTCAACTCTACTTTGTGCATTTTATATAGGTTTTAGCTTTCTGGATAGGTCATGCTAAATGTAAGAGGATGTAAAGCCAGCAAGCAAAGCTTTATTTTCTCCTAGATAAATATGCATTTTGCTTTTAACTGGTTTGTGTGTTTTCTTTGCTCTACAAAAATGTCCCTTTCTTTAGCCCTTCCCACTTTTAATTTATGGGTAGTAAACAGATGGTTTAAGATGCTTTTGGATTTTGTAATCTCCAGCTCCCTCAATTCCATATTGTTGACATCAAAATTACTCAGCCAATCTGTAGTATCAGAGGACAAAAAACTAATTATCCATATAAACTATGTGACATATCTCAGCCCAGATTCATGTGACATCAGGCAATTGCTTTAACAATTCTCACATTACAACAGCTCACTGAGCCAATTATACTCATACCAGTCATGTAAAATGGCCTTCCACCCTTGCTATGATGGGTTATGAAGGATCAAACAGGACACTTATATATGCACATCATGTTCCGTACTGCTTAGGGTAAGCCTTAGAAAGTGAGAAGAATGGCTCAGATCTAATGAACATGACTTCTTGGCTTGGACTAATCTAGGCAGCAAAGCTAATCCCGCTTGATCTATTTCTAAGTTAACATTTATTGGATTGCTTATTCTTGTTTGGATTTGCTGGTAGCCATTTTAGTGAGAATTCTATCTGAAATGTAGCCCTTTGTAAACTCTTAAAGGAGTGCAGGAAGCATCTAAAAGACCTTGACTATATATCTGAATGGTCAAACAAGTGGCAACTACCAATCTCTATCAACAAATGCTCAGTTTTACACATTGGCAAAAATAATCAAAACACTAAATACAAACTTGATGATCATGACCTTGATGATGATCCTCACTCAGTAAAGGACCTCGGAGTACTCATCTCTAACGATCTGAGTGCCAGAGCCCACTGCAACTACATAGCTAAGAAGGCATTAAGAGTGGTTAACCTAATCTTGCGCAGCTTCTTCTCTGGTAACATTGTACTCTTAACCAGAGCATACAAAACATTTGCTAGACCGATTCTTGAATACAGCTCATCAGTCTGGAACCCACACTACATATCAGACATTAACACAATTGAGAATGTCCAGCGATACTTCACAAGAAGAGTATTACATTTCTCTGTTCATAACAGAATTCCTTATGAAACCAGACTTGAAATTTTGGGACTTCAAAATTTAGAACTCCACCGCCTTCGATCTGACCTAAGTGTAGCTCATAAAATTATCTGCCTCAATGTCCTACCTGTTAATGACTACTTCAGCTTCAACCGCAATAATACACGAGCTCACAATAGATACAAACTTAATGTAAACCGCTCCAGACTTGATTGCAAAAAATTCGACTTCAACAACAGAGTTGTCAACGCCTGGAACACTTTACCTGACTCAGTAGTTTCTTCCCCAAACCCCAAAAACTTCAACCTCAGATTATCTACCATTGACCTCACCCCATTCCTAAGAGGTCGGTAAGGGGCGTGCATAAGCGCACAATCGTGTCTACCGTTCCTGTCCTAATGTACACATATATTCATACCTCTTCTACTCTTATTCATGCTTGTACTATTACATATATATTCAATCATGTTTTACTGTTTTACTGTTTATACTTTGCTTATAATCATATATGCTTGACAAATCTACATCCAAACCACAGTCTGTGACTATTTTGCCTTTTCCATACTAAGCACAGAAGGATACCCTGGTTTTTTTGTTTATTTTTTTTCAAAACTGCAAGTCCTGATACAAATGATCTAATACTTGATCAATTCAAGCAAACAAACTTTGCACAAACTTTCAGAAATGATTACCAACATCCGCTCTCGCCTCTTTATTGCTGTATTTTCTCCTCTTTCCCAGTGGTTGTGTAGAATAAGCACATTCTCTGCCAATGTGTAACCCCTCCTTCCTGCAGGATCCGTACAAATAGCAGTGCTTTCAATAGAAAACCTAGAGACATTGTATGCACCATTTAGGGCTTAACAGCGTTAGATGCTGGCAATTATTCCTTGCAGAAACCACTGATAATATTAATCTCTTCATGGCTTTGTACTTCTAACATGCAATGTTCTTCCACTAAAGTGCATAAAATGTTCTTATTGAATGTTTCCTTAACTAAAGCCTTTACTTCTCTTGAATGCTATTTAGGAAGTACTTAAAAAGAAGGTATAAGCTGTGTATACCTATAAAATACAGATTGACTGTGTTTAAATTGTGTGTAGGCAATACTCAATACATGACTGGCATTACGGATGTTTAATTCCTAGCCATTTTAGTACTACAAACAACAGCTAGCTGTGTTTTCTCCCACTGTCATTTCTATAGGATTTGTAAGCTCTTTAATACCAATACTACTAATTTATTTTTAGTAATCTTTACAACACATTGCCAAAATAAGATAGAATGTAATGCTATTTTTTAAAAAAAAGTAAGATATAATGCTATTATATAGCTCAGATGTGACACAGAGGTTAAGGTTTTAAGCACATTGCTCATTCTCATAGTTCTACTCTGGTGGGGACACTAAATTGAAACCAAGTCTAAATTAAGACTAGGTTTTACAAGAATTAGCTTAGTATTTCCTAGGTTTGCATGCTGTCCTCTTTTCTTTTCTTTTTTTTTCTTTTCTTTTCTTTTTTTTCTTTTCTTTTCTTTTTTTCTTTTTCTTTTTTTCTTTTTTTCTTTTTTTTCTTTTCTTTTCTTTTCTTCTTTTCTTTTCTTTTCTTTTCTTTTCTTTTCTTTTCTTTTCTTTTCTTTTCTTTTCTTTTCTTTTCTTTTCTTTTCTTTTCTTTTCTTTTCTTTTCTTTTCTTTTCTTTTCTTTTCTTTTCTTTTCTTTTCTTTTCTTTTCTTTTCTTTTCTTTTCTTTGTGATAAGAAAGCTGAACGATTCTATTCACCCTTTAAGTTTAACCACGGTGTACTGTGTCTTTTGAACCATGACCTTGGTTAATCTGAACAACTCTGAGCTAAAATGAAAGATGAAAAAAAATGAAAGTGGAAACTCCTAAATGTCTTTTGTCAGCTTCCCTCCAGAGGAGGAAGGGTTAGCATTCATTAATTAGCATTAGCAAGGAGGCTATTATGCTATTGTTATAACTAATATAACCAGTTAAATTAGTACTAGCCAATTACAAAAGTGGCAAAGAAGGTAGGATTTGTGGTATAGCACCAAAAAACATACATTTTTTTCCCTTTCTTCTCCTTGTCCCTTCCTGCTGGACAACCACGCGGGGGCCTCCCCTCTTTAATATTTGCTTCAATGTTGTACCACTGACTTGGGTGAAGAAGTGGAAAATATATTTGTCAAATAAGTGGATACGTAGCTGAATGAAATTTAACAAAGAGAAGAGTAACTGTCATGTCCTGAGATCTACATACTAGCTGGGAAGTTTCCACATAGGTCCGCTCTATTGAGCAGAGCAGATAATTGCTGATTGGGTCTTTCCAGCCAGGCTCCTCTATTTAAACCACAGTCACCACCTGGACAGTTGTTGTTGTTGCTCACTGTAACTAATAAAGAGCTGAAGTCACTCGACCTGTCTCCTGCCTCTTCAGTATCAGAACCCAACATTGGCGACGAAGGTGGGATACTGAAGAGCCATTTCAAACAAGGCAATCCAGCCCGGCCGGAAGGAAGCGTCGGACACGAGGCGCCAAATTCGCCCAAACTGAACTGTGCAGGTCAACTAGGGAAACAAAGTGTCCTGCGTACCTAGATGATTATGTATGCAAATGTGTTGGGCTGAGCCAAATTCCTTCTACTCGTGAAAAAGATCTTGAAATAAAGCTACTCTGCAAATAAAATATAAACCAGTAGTATGATGTGGCTTTAAAAGAGACACATGTGTTTTGAGTCCATATCAATTAAAGCTTCTTTTCCAAGCCATGGGAAATAATAATTACACTTTATTTTGCTGTGGTCTGACTCCGTCTCAATAACTGTGATCTGCTTTGGGCACCAGGCTTCAAGAAAGAAAAATCAGACCAGGTTCACAGAAGGAGAACAGAGGTGATTCTAGGCCTAGAAGTTAAGTCCTCTAAAGGGAGATCAAAGGGGTATATTTAGCCTTGAGAAAGAAGACGACTGATGGAGGATATGATAGCACTGTTCAAGTAGGAAAGTCATACAGAAGATCAAGGCTGCTCTTCTGTTGTCCAGAGGGAAATACGTGGAATAATGGATTTTAAGTTACAGAAAGACATTGTGTAAGTGAATACTAAAATATATGTCAGTGTATGTGACTGTGCATACACGCATATATATATTCCTAACAATAAAAGCAGTTCAGAAGTGAAATCAGTTACCTTGACAGCTGGTAGGGTCTCTTCCCTGGATTTGTTGAAGTGCAGGCTAGGCAACCATCTGTCAGGAATCCTAATTTGGATTCCTGCACTGAGCCAGTGATTGGACTCTGTGGTCTAAATGCAACATCTACTTCTGTGATCCTATGCCTACAAAGGCATTTTACGCCTATGCCCTCAATTAACCAATGTCATCTATCAAGACCTCTGAAAGTGCCTTCTCTGTCACACCACCTGCTCTCTGCAACAGCCTCCACCAAGAGATCCATAGAGCTCACACTGTGATGATGTTCCAAAAGACATTACAAACTTGGCTATTTTCCCAAGCACTGGGGTGGGATGGTTGCTGAGTCTTTGTAAGATTTATTAGCATGGAAGGATGGATGGATGGATGGGTGGATGGGTGGATGGATGGATGGATGGATGGGAGGGAGGGAGGGAGGGAGGGAGGGAGGAAGGAAGGAAGGAAGGAAGGAAGGAAGGAAGGAAGGAAGGAAGGAAGGAAGGAAGGAAGGAAGGAAAAATCCTAGCATTTTCTATGATGGGCAACCAAAACAATACCAAACTACCTTTCTCTTTGGAAAATCTGAAGCCCAAGACATTGGAGGCATCATAAACTAGGAATTCTTACAAAGGGGGAAAATATCAGTGTTTCAAAAGCTAAAGAATAACCTATTGTTTTTCTGGGACTTCAACTGAGCCAGAATTAAATTGATTCAGCTCTCAGAGACAGTCAATGTTATGGAATAGCAGGGATGCAGAACCACTAAGAGTAGAGTAGAGTAGAGTAGAGTAGAGTAGAGTAGAGTAGAGTAGAGTAGAGTAGAGTAGAGTAGAGTAGAGTAGAGTAGAGTAGAGTAGAGTAGAGTAGAGTAGAGTAGAGTAGAGTAGCAGAGTTGGAAGGGACTTTGGAGGTCTTCTAGTTCCCCTGCTTAGGCAGGAAACCCTACACCACTTCAGACAAATGATTATCTTTACCTTTAAAGCCCTACATGGCTCAGGGCCAGGTTACCTTCGGGACCGCATCCTGCCGCATACCTCCCTACGACCGGTTAGGGCCCACAGAGTTGGTCTCCTCCAGGTCCCATCGACCAAGCAATGCCGGTTGGCGGGACCGAGGGGGAGAGCCTTCTCTGTGGGAGCTCCCTCCCTTTGGAACCAGCTTCCTCCAGAGATCAGGACTATCCCCACCCTACTGGCCTTCCGTAAAGCAATAAAAACTTGGCTCTTCCGGCAGGCGGGATGAAAGTGAGACCAACCAGACTAGATATGGGTCTCCCCCCTTTGGTTATGAATGTTAGATGTTCTTTTTAATTTTTGTAGTTTTTAAATTGTTATGTCTTTTTATATTGGAAAATGGATTGCCATGTTGTGAGCCACCCAGAGTCCCCTGGGAGTTGGGCGGCATATAAATCCATTTAAATAAATAAATAAATAAATCCAATTTCTTCTTAAAAACTTCCAGTGTTGGAGCATTCACAACTTCTGGAGGCAAGCTGTTCCACTGATTAATTGTTGTAACCATCAGGAAATTTCTCCTTAGTTCTAGGTTGCTTCTCTCCTTGATCAGTTTCCACCGATTGCTTCTTGTCCTGCCCTCAGGTGCTTTTTTTTTTTTAAACTGGCAGTCTCGGATGGAAGTGCTCAGACACTGAGGTTTCTTCTTGTATTCCAGTTTTGGACTATAGACCTTTACAACTAAGAATTGACATCAGCTTGATGGCACATAATCAATCAGTCAATAAATTATCCTATTGCCTTATATAGATGGTAGTCTTCATATGTCCTATTGGGGTTTTCACACAACATGTGCACACCCGGAAACTATATTTCAGCTGAATAGAGTCTCTTCATCTTGATCATTTGTTCATGTTTTTTTATGTTTACAGAAACAAGCTTAAAAATATAGGGCAAGGGGAATGCAGAGCTGGAAGTCAAGAGCAGCCGTGTGGTCCTCCCAGATCTCCTGAAAACAAGTGGGCAGAAGTCACTGGTGATAATCAGGCATCACATCTGTCTCAGCCTCTGAAAACCAGCAAAAGGATAAGCAGTGGGTTATCCTGTTGGTGAGTTTCATAGTAACAGCAGGAATTAATGTTTAACTTCGAAGGAGGGAGATGGTATGGCAAATCATTAAAAACCCTTTTCCCCCCTCCCTCAGCAAAATTTCTCCATGGTTGAATAGCAGTCACAGCTTAATATCTCAAATTATATTTAACCATAAGACCATGTTATGATAATTCCTAAGGTGAGTTTGTCCTTTTAGTCCCAAAGGTGCCTTTTTTTTTCAAGAGGCAACTGGACTTTCTGGTTTTCCTTTGAAGACGTTTCGCTTCTCATCCAAGAAGCTTCTTCAGCTTGGATGAGAAGCAAAGCGTCTTCAAAGAAAAACCAGAAAGTCCAGTTGCCTCTTGAAAAAAAAAGGCACCTTTGGGACAACCATGACCAGGATGACTGAGACTCTCCATAGACATTTGCCCCAGAGGTGGGATTCAGCAGGTTCTGACCAGCTCTGGAGAACTGGTAGTGGAAATTTTGAGTAGTTCAGAGAACCGGTAAATGCCACTTCTGGCTGGCCATCTGACTGGCCCCCATCTATTCTCTGCCTCCCGAGTCCCAGCTGATCGGGAGGAAATGGGGATTTTGCAATATCCTTCCCCTGCCATACTCACCAAGCCACACCCACCAAGACACGCCCACAGAACCTGTAGTAAAAAATATTTGAATCCCACCACTGATTTGTCCTTTTAGATTTAGGAAAACCGCTATCCATAGGAAGGAGAGGGAGAGGAACCTCATTTTTTAAAGTCTAAAGCACAAGTTGATGTGTTGATGTGCTCCTTGTGGAGAGGGCTTCATCTTTCCCACCCACCCCTCCTCCTGAATTTAACTAACATGACATATGTAGGTAGTCCTCGACTTAACAATCATTTGCTTAGCAACCATTTGAAGTTACAATGACCCTGAAAAAGGTGACTTACAACTGGTACTCACACTTACAAGCATCATAGCACTCCCATGGTCACATGATCAAAATTTGTGTGCTTGCCAACCGGTATGCATTTATGATGTTTGCAGCATCCCAGGGATCACGTGATCACAATTCGCAACCTTCCCAGCCGGCTTCTGACAAGCGAAATCAACTAGGAAAGCCAGATTTGATTAACGCCCATTTGATTCATTTAACAGCAGTGATTCGCTTAACCGTCATGGCAAAAAAAGTTTATAAAACCGGGGTTGACTCACTTAGCAGCCACTTTGCTTAACAATAAAATTTCTGGTCCCAAATGTGGTTGAAAGTCGAGGACCACCTGTACTCTTCCAAAAACATATCACTGTACATATCACAGCTTGAAAGATTAGTCGAATTCTTTTCAGCTCTGTTTCTCCTTGCCCCGTTTCAGTAGCTGGCATTAAATCATCCTTCCCTTTTGTCACAGCCATCCTCAGAAGTAATCAGGTATTTCCCCAACAACATGGAAGCCATTTGCTACTATGTTTTTGCAAGATTTTTTTGTGTAATCTGCAACCTTGGATTTCCTGGTAGTCTCATGTCCAAAGATTAACCACGTCCTTAATTCAGATCCTTTCTTTTTCTATGGTTGAGGTGGGTGTTTTGTTTTAGATCAGTGAGAGTTGATTAGCTACTCATAACTGCTGTTATGGCGATATGGTTCCATTCAATATTTAGATCTCACAGTTTTTCCTATTGTGAGATCTAAAATAACACCTTAACACATACCGTATTTTTCGGAGTATAAGACACACCTTTTTACCCCCAAAAAGAAGGTGAAAACATGGGTGCATCTTATACACCAAATGTAGCCAACCCAGCACACCCACCCTTTGGCCTCTGCCTCCCAGCAATTTACCTCCTTGCCGCAAACAGCACAGAGCACGATTAGCACAAGAAACTGATTATCAGCCTCCCGACCTACAGCTGATTCAGCACAGGCAGGCCACATGCTAGAACTGAAAGTGAAACTAGCAGCAAGGAGGCAAATTGCTGGGAGGTGGACTGCTGGCATTGTTGGACTGCTGAAACTGCAAGGAGGTAAGTCAATAACTATAAATGTCTATAGAATGGTCAAACGATTAGACTTATTTTTTAAAGACTGCTTTATTATTGTTCTAGACAACTTAACAAAATGAAGAAGCTTTTTAAAATAAATGCTTGATCTGAAGAGGCCCAGTGCTATTGTATCTTCTTTTAAATAGCAGAGAATAACTATATTTCCGGAAAGCTACATCAAATTTAAAGATCTGTAAAAGTATAATCTGAAATGTAACAATGTCCTGTTTAGTATTAAGATAAGGCAGCTGAGTTAAACCCTGACTTAGTCATGTTTGGAGTAGATCTATTTAAATAATTGGGAGGAGTTAATGTGACTACATTTAAGAAAACTTTCTGGCATTAATATACTGCCATAATGTACATTTCTCCAATTCTTTGCTATTTCTATGGGTCAGACACACATGCACAGAAATACACAGCAAACAGTGTATATCATCTGTACTGTTTGCTGTTTGCTGTTTGGCAAATTGCTGGGAGGCAGAGGCCTTTTTTCCTTGTTTTCCTCCCCCAAAACTAAGGTGCATCTTATACTTTGGTGTATCTTATACTCTGAAAAATACGGTAATTATTCAAAAATTATGAATGATTCACTTCATGAGCTCCAAACTACACCTCCAACTGTATTTTTCCAGATTATTGGAATATTCAGCAGTTGTTAGGATTCTCCTTAGGAAAATAGTTGGCACTATGTTATCTATTGTCTTCTAAATCCCTAAGCTCAGCTTTTAATCATGAAAGAACTCCTAGGGTCTTCAATGCATCGATGCAATAATAGTAATCTAGGTTTGTGTCACTGCAATGAAATTTGTATCTGTTTGACTTTTTCAATGAGTCTTTATCACAGTGTAGATATCTTTCTCTTAAATAACTAGCATCATCATCATCTTTAACAACCCCATAATCCCTTGCAGTGTGGAGTCTGGGCAACTGAATGGAGCTAGCAGAGTGTTTACTGGCCGGATGCCCTTTCTGCCACCAATGTGGAGTTTTATTCAGCAGATATATTCTCATTGTGCCCAGAGAGAGAAATATCTGCCTCTATCTAGGATCGAACTCATAGCCTCCTGACTGTAAGGCGAGAGCTCCACCTATAGGCCACCGCACCGCTCCTCTTAAATAACTAGAATCATCTCAATATTTGACTTTATTGACTATCATCCATTTTTTCCCCTTTCTTCTTTCTATCTATCTATATGGCATTATAACACAGTAAGATACAGGTAGTCCTTGACATACAATCATTCATTTAGCCAACATTTGAAGCCACAATGGCACTTTAAAAAGTGAGTTACAAATAGTCCTAACACAACTGTTGCAGTAGACACACAGTCATGAGTCCCCTGGGAGTTGGGCGGCATATAAATCCATTTAAATAAAATAAAATAAAAATGAGATCAAAATTTGGGTGCTTGGCAACTTGAAATTCTGGTACCAATTGTTGTTGTAAGTGAACTACTACCTGTATGTAGAACAGGAAAACAATAGTATTGGGAATAATATGGTATAATTGGTGTGCATTACATAATTCCTTTGTTTGGAGAGTCAGAGTTGTTAAACCAGTTTTGCTATTTGTTTGGAAGGTGGAAATTAAGAATGTTTCTCTGTGAGCATTTGCTCTGGAATGCTAATACTAACTTTAATAGACCCTGTGGGCTTGCTTTTGCAATCCATATAGTAATTATTACCAAACTATGGATGGTGTTTTGCTATCTTTTGAGTCGGATGAGTTGAAGTTGAGTTGGATGAAGTAAATAAGATGCTACCACCCATGGATTAGGTCCATGCCCTTTCTGGTTTGTTCTTGGTGGTGGATTAGCTGGATGTGGTTGGTTTGCTCCCTTTTCTCTCCCTCCTTTAATCCAGCTATATTGAACAATATCAACCAGTCCCAAATCTCCACTTTTGGGGAAAGGTTGATGAAACAGTATGCAGTTGACTGCTGCAGAGTGACTTAGAAGAATTAGATTACGTGGACATCAGGACTCAGCAACATCAATTGATGTGGTGAATGATTTCTGTAGGAACTAAGTGAAGATGTGGTCCTTCTCCTGGGTTTTTTAGATCTCTTGGCAACTAGTATGGTTTAGGACAGTCTGTGGGGTTTGGGGAATTGAAAGCACTGTTTTATAGTGGTCCTACTCCTCCCTTAGCAGAGAATGGTAAAATAGGATTAGAGGTCAGGTCTGCAGATATGTTAGTGTGTGTTGTCTCAGGGTAGCATTTCCCACCCTTGCCATTTCCAGATGTGTGGGCTTCAAACCCCAGAATTCCACAGCCTGCATGGCCATAGATGAACATTTTGGGAATTGAAGTCCTTGAAGTTTGCCAAGATTAGAAACTCTGCCTTGGAGCTTGGTTCTGCTCCACTGTAACAGGAGTCCAGGGTCATCAATATTCAGATAAAGTTCAATTGCACATACACTACCAAAAATTATTCTCGAAGGTTCCCTAATTTTCAGAACTGGATATTGTGTGAACAGAAGGGGTATATTAGTACAATCTAGAGTCAGACCAATCCTACATGTCTTTCATCAAGAATGTACATATTTTAAGAATAGAAGAGAATTCTTTATTGGCCAAGTGTGATTGGACACACAAGGAATATGCTCTCAGTGTACATAAAAGAAAAGATACATTTGTCAAGAATCATGAGGTACAACACTTAATGATTGTCATAGGGTACAAATAAGCAATCAGGAAACAATCAATATTAATATACTGTAAATCGTAAGGATACAGGCAACAAGTTACAGTCATACAGTCATAAGTGAAAGGAGATGGGTGCTAGAAATGATGAGAAAAACTAATAGTAATAGTAATGCAGCCTTAGTGAATAGTTTGACAGTGGTGAGGGAATTATTTGTTTAGCAGAGTGATGGCGTTCGGGAAAAAACTGTTCTTGTGTCTAGTTGTCTTGGTGTGCAGTGCTCTATAGCGTCGTTTTGAGGGTAGGAATTGAAACAATTTATGTCCAGGATGCGAGGGGGTCAGTAAATATTTTCACGGCCCTCTTTTTGACTCATGCAGTATACAGGTCCTCAATGGAAGGCAGGTTGGCAGTAATTTTTGCCAAAATGTAACAATCTCATTTTATTAATTCACATGTACTTGTCTTGAATGGCCTTGGAAGTCCTTCTTGGTCCTGCTTCACAAATACATGGTGTGCAAAAGGACTTCTAGAAAAATGAATGAGCATAGACCTTCGATATCAGTAGCTACTATAAAGACAGTTGGCATTTGATTCCAATGAAAAGAATTAACTTGGTTTGATCTCTGTGATCTTCTGAGAATGAATACCTTCCATTCCATCCCACTATGTGTTCTATCATCATAGTAGATTTCTTCAGCAGATGACAACGTTTTCCTGTGTGAACAATTTAAATAAATACAGGTGATCCTTATTGAACAACTACTCATTCAGCTACTGTCTGAACTTGAGGCAGCATTGTGAATGTATGGTAGTTACAACGAGTCCTCGGAGTTCCAGGTAACACAGTCCTCCTGTGGTCGCATGAATCTGTCATCTTCCCTGCTGGTTTCTCCCAAGCAAAATCAATAGGGAAGCAAGTAGTAAATCACATGAAGTCCTCACTTAACGGCTCACAATGATTTGCTTTATGATGGTAACCTGAGACAGCCATAATTGCCATTCCTAAGCGATGCGGTCACATGATATTGCACTTTATGACCCCATCACTTAGCAACAGAAATTCTGGTCCTAATTAGTGTTGTTAAGGAAGGGTTACCTCTATTGAAAGTGAAGTTGTTTGGCAATTGAGCCGTGGTGGCACACGGTGGTTAGAGTGCAGTACTGCAGGCTACTTCTGCTGACTGCCAGCTGACTGCAATTTGGCAGTTCAAATCTCACTAGGCTCAAGGTTGACTCAGCCTTCCATCCTTCCGAGGTGGGTAATATGAGGATCCGGATTGTTGGGGGCAATACGCTGACTCTGTAAACTGCTTAGAGAGGGCTGTAAAAGCACTGTGAAGTGGTATATAAGTCTACATCAGCGGTTTTCAACCTGTGGGTCGCAATCCCTTTGGGGGTCGAACGACTCTTTCATAGGGGTCGCCAAAGCCCATCGGAAAACACATATTTCTGATGGTCTTAGGAACCGAGACACCGCTCCTCTATCCATCTCTAGGCGGGTCCACCCACATGCAAATAGACTACTGCAAAAAAAAAATCTGTACCATGGGAACTTCTGAGCATGTGCAGAAGCCGAATTTCCAGCACTGCGCATGCGCCACCATCTTGTTTTTGGCTTTTTTTTGCATTAAAAAAATTCGGCACTGTGCATGTGTGCGTGTGCAAAGCGCCCACATGCCCACGAGGTGCGGCCACGCAGCACAGGAGGAAGCAAGCCGGCAGCGAGGTAAGTTAGAATCCACCCCTGAGTTTCCTTATTATTTTATTATTTTATGGTTGGGGGTCACCACAACATGAGGAACTGTATTAAAGGGTCGCGGCATTAGGAAGGTTGAGAACCACTGGTCTAAGTGCTTTTGCTATTTGGTTTTATTAAATACTTAGGAATCTGCACTTTTAAAAAAATTGATTTTCTATTAAATACATTTCTTAGTGCTTTATACACATTGTGTTGTCTGGGTATTTAATTTGCTTTACAATACAAATTACATTCTTAATCTCCACCCCTTTTTCCCAACCATTGGTAAAATAAATTCGATGTTTGATAATATTCTACGTCCTCTTTCTGCTTAACATTCAGTGTCAATCTATCCATTTCTGCACAATCTAGTATCTTCTTAACTATTTCTTAATCTCGCGGTATATCTTCATTTTTCCAGTAATCTGCATTTTCTTTTGGAAAGCTCAGTGCCCAAGGTAGGGAATCCTTCTTATGGCATTTGCAACTTTAACCCCCTGCAACCACTCAAGGCTTTTACTGCTCAAATTTTTTGTTCAATTAATTTTCCATCACTTTCCACTAATGATGGCTTGTCCCACGCTACATTATACTTGACGTGACACACAATATCGTTGAAAACAAAATAATCAGAGGTAATCTGACACTGCCCCTTATGTACACTAGAAGAAGCAACACAATGTTCAGTCACCATGAATAATAGTTAACAAACAAGTGTCTGACTTGATATTAACATGCATATATTAATCATAAACTTGCCAGTACCCTCAAGGATAACTAATGCAAAAACCTTATGGTTAGCTGCTACTGAATTTTTTTTTTCCTTCATCAAACAGACCAAAGCGTTATCAGAATCAGAAAAGCACATTCTGTCACTTCAATTCTAATGGGTTGCTAAATTTTATGGAAAAAATGTGTGACATGACACTTAAATCGAAAGCCTGGATCCTATCGCAGTTTTGCCATCCAGGACTAAAGTTTTTGCATATATTCTCATTTAAGGGGGGGGAAAGAACTAAAAGATTCACCAATACTGCTTGTCAGTTGACAGTTTCCGAGTTTTCTGAAGCCAGGAAAATATCTAGCTAACTTGAAAGGTTTTGTCCTTTCCTCTAGCGTCTAAACAACTCTATTTAGGGGATGCTTTGTAAAAAAAAAATGTTTCTTTTTCATGAAAGTATTGGTATATTTTTAAGCGCCATAATCTGCACAGAAAGCCATTCATTCAGAAGAGTTCCCCATAATTATCTTTCACTCAATTTAATACATAATAAATATATATAACATGGATGTAATGAGAGGTTTAGTGGTTAAAGGAGACAGGATAGCTTTGCATTTCAGGAGCTTCAACAATGCTGTTCTTATTATGCATTTAATTAACTTGGACTCATACC
The DNA here is from genome assembly GCA_023053685.1 of Diadophis punctatus similis. Taxonomy (NCBI): domain Eukaryota; kingdom Metazoa; phylum Chordata; class Lepidosauria; order Squamata; family Dipsadidae; genus Diadophis; species Diadophis punctatus. Next base: position 68,252,944 of record JALIGW010000004.1, read on the forward strand.
CAAATTTAATTTATAACCCATTCCAGTAGAGCTTTATTAAAGGGACTCTAGATAACTCTTAATTACCAAGGTCAAAAACAAAGAGACAGTCTGAATAGTTTGTCTAGACTTCAGAATGATTTGCATAAAGTATAAAAAAAACCCCACAGATATGCCATTTCTGTCCAAAAGTGATTAAGAACGTCTTTAGTCATGGCTGCCAAAGCCTATTTTATAATTTGCCTTGCCAAAAAGCGTGATCTTGAAAAAGACAAATCTCAAAATAGGTGTTTGTGTGTGTGTGTGTGTGTGTGTGTGTGTGTGTGTGTGTGTTTGTGTTTGTGTATCTGTAACTGTCTTGAACACCGAACAGTGGGTAGAAATTCTTCAAAGAGACTCCAGTTTCTGGATGATGGGGAGTTATATCGCTTACAAAGGCAACAGCCCTAGGGAGGTTGCAAATATTTATTTATTACTGAATCTATGCCTTCTGCTTACACATGGCAGCTTGTAGCAAGCAATGCAACATGTAAAACATAAGAAGATCAGTGCAATTCAAAAGAAAAGCAACATTCCAATCAGCCATTATAAGAATTAGAAAACTGGGTGAAAGAGATGCACTATATCCCATCACTTTCCTAAATCCTGCAAAGGGGTGGCCAACCCATCACATTGGGGAGTGTGTGACATAGATTGGGAGTCACACAGAAGAATGCTCTCTCCTACCTACCAAACAGCCTGACTTCTAACATGGGAGCAGGGCGTTCTGAAAGACAGGCACTTGTACTTGTCATAAAGAAAGTGAAATTAGGGACAATGGTGGGCTGCTGCCAGTTCCGACCAGTTTGCCCGAACCGGTAGTTCTGAGCACTGGTTGGCCCCGCCTCCTGCCCCGACACTATCCGGTCCTAGATATCTCACTTTCCGGCTCGCTCGCTTGCCCCGCCCTGCAGCCAAGCTAATTTGCGTGCCTCTCCTGTTCTACTAAGCATGGCTGACCTAGCAGGTGTGCAGAAAGCCGCCCCCATCAAAAAGCCTTGTTTTAGGTGTTGCGTGCTAGTGCGGAAGGTGCGTGCACATTGCTCTGGCATGCGAAGTGGGCGGGCACGCTCACATTTTCGGCGAACCGGTTGTTAAAGTATGTGCAGCCCACCTCTGATTGGGGGGGATGCATGTCAGGTGAGCTGCACATCTAACCTTCTCCTTTGATGGCAACACTAAGAGCCACGCAGTGCATTGGCAGCTGGAAGGGTTTGAATTTGCAATGGCAGAGTGACCTGGAGCATGAGCCATCCAGCAAACATAACATCTGTTTCGAAACATTTGCCACTGGGGCGCTTGTCATTTCCCTTTTATAAACAGCAAGACAGCTGCACTTTGCACTACAACCAGCCAGTTCTGGCTGGCTGCCAGTACAGTTTTGCAAGTTTCTACTGTAAAGCAGCAAAGCAGGTCTTCCCCTGCAAAATAGCCTTTTGCGGTCTTTCAAAACTGAACTTGGCCAGGGAGAAGCGGTGGCTGAAGGCAAAAGGGCAAGTTCTAATTACTGCAATCTCTGCGTGAATTGACAACTTGCGATGGGTGATAATCAGGCTAGCAAAAGAAATGTCTAGGATTCTCGCAAAACGAGACACAGAGGAGACCTACATGTCTGCTTCCTTTTAGATTAGACAACAGGCAAGACCCTTCCTTAAGCAAGACAGACTGGAGAAAGAAATCAAGATCACAAGGTGTCAAGTCAGATGCTTCTCTGAGGGTGGGACTTTAGCAAGCAACCACAAGCTCAGCAGATCTGAGACAAGAGGCCACGTGGAGCTTTTGCATCAATTTTCCATTTACTGTAGTGTTTAATACTACATTATGCTTTCCTATATTTCTACTATTGGAACAATAAGCTCTAAATGAACGAGAACTCAATACTTAATCATGAGGTCAGGGAGGGCTGCTCTTCTGACAATGATAATGTAGGACAAGTTAAGGAGAACAATTGGTGGACTCTCCTAGTTTCATTTGCCCTTCCACCAAACGTCTCCAAATGCTAGGAAAGACATCTGCCATTGCTGTCCTTAACAATAAATGAGTTGGAGTTGTGGAGAGGTCCGTTTTGACAGGTGTAATTGAGAGCTCTCTGACTGATTCAGAAGATGATTTTGGTACCATCTACCAATTCCTCTGGGTTGTTGTTGTTGTTGTTTTGTGTGTGTGTGTGTGTGTGTGTGTGTGTGTGTGTGTGTGTGTGTGTGTGTGTGTGTGTGTGTGTGTGTGTAAGAACTGCCTCCTCATGGCTTCATTAAAAAAAAACCTGAGGAAGAAACTGAGGAAGTTTCCACCTGAAATGTATTAAGGGGTGGGGAAATCAGCTGCTAAAATTCTTATAACCCTGTTTCTTTTATTCCTATAAATGCTGTTAAAGAAAATTCTAACACTGTATTCAAATTCGGACACCTTAAAATGAATGTAAACCTCCATAGGTTTCCATTTCTTTGTCTGAAATGGGTCATTAAACAACTCTTTTTTATAATCTTTTTTAAGGATTTCCTAGTCACTCATCATTGCTGCCAGTTTTTCTGAATCACAATGCTTTCCTCTAAACTGCCACCAATTTATCTTACCAATAATATGAACGCTGAACATGCTTGCCTGTAATACCTGATTTTAAAAGACGCATCTTTTATTTCCTCCTTAGAACATAGAACAGAATTGGAAGGGACCTTGGAGATCATGTAGTCCAACTTCCTGCACAAGCAGGAGACCCTATATCATTTCAGACAAATGACTATCCAGTCTTTTCTTCTTCTTCTTTTTTAATTTTCTTTATTTATATATACACACCTAGAACAAACATTTAAAAACATTGGACACTTTGTGACCATCCTGTTTTGTCATTCCATTCAATAATATTTCCATAACAGGTACTATCATTATTATTTACATTACATTACTTTTTGTTCTCACATAAGCATCCCTCCTTTCTGTTTATTTTTATCCGATTCTTCTTCTCCTTCTACCCTTATTTTTCAAATCTTTCGACTGTTTTTCTTTTCTAACCAATGATAAAATTTTCTCACAAATTATATAATAATCTGTCTCGTCCTTATCTTTCATTTCCATTGTTAATCTGTCCATTTCCACACATGCCATTATTTTTTCTATTAATTCTTCTTCAGTTGGTGTATTTTTATTTTTCCAGTATTTATTTTAGTGCATTTATTTTATTGCATTTATTTTATTGCATTTATAGGCCGCTCAATCCAATAAGGACTCAGAGTGGCTAACAGCAAACAGTATTGCATGTATATTAACCTTGCCGCAGTTATTAAATGTAAAATTCAATAAAATTGTCCTTTTTCATATTTTTCATGGGCTATTCCTAGTAAAAACAGTTCTGATGTTTTTTCTATATTTCTTCCTAGTATTTCTTCTAGCCATGTCTGCACCTTGTTCCAATACATCTTTGGCCAGTCTCTTCTTGAAGGCCTCCAGCAACGAGGCATCCACATCTCCTGAAGAACAAGGCATTCCACCGATTGATTGTTCTCACTGTTAGGAAATTTCTCCTTAGTTCTAGGTTGCTTCTCTCCTTGATTAATTTCCAACCATTGGTTCTTGTCCTGCCTTCTGGTGCTTTGAAGAATACCGTATTTTTCGGAGTATAAGACGCACCGAAGTATAAGACGCACCTTAGTTTTGGGGGAGGAAAACAAGGGAAAAAGGCCTCTGCCTCCAAGCAATTTGCCAAACAGCAAACAGCACAGATGATATACACTGTTTGCTGGGCATTTCTGTGCATGTGTGCTTGACCCATAGAAATAGCAAAGAATTGGAGAAATGTACATTATGCCAGAAAGTTGTCTTAAATGTAGTCACACTAACTCTTCCCAATTATTTAAATAGATCTACTCCAAGGTAACTAAACTCTAATACTAAACAGGATACTGTTACATTTCATACTATACTTGTACAGAGCTGTTAAAATTAATTAAAATTTCTGGAAGTATACATTATTCTCTATTATTTAAAAGAAGATACAATAGCACTGGGCCTCTTCAGAGCAAGCATTTATTTTAAAAAGCTTCTTTATTTTGTTAAGTTGTCTAGATTTACAGGGATCTCCAACCTTGGCAACTTTAAGACTTGTGGACTTCAACTCCCAGAATTCCACAGCCAGCAAAGCTAACAAAGCTGGCTGTTGAATTCTGGGAGTTGAAGTCCACAAGTCTTAAAGTTGCCAAAGTTGGAGATCCCTGGCTCTAGAACAATAATAAAGCAGTCTTTAAAAAGTAAGTCTAATAATTTGAACATTCTACAGACATTTAGTTATTCACTTACCCCCTTCCATCCAGTTCAGCAAAAAATAAAAATCTGCCTGTCTCTGCCAGCTATTTGCCTTTGTAGTTAGTTTCACTTTCATTTTTCCATGTGGCAAATCAGCTGTAGATCGGGGAAACTGCTACTGACTTGCTTGGCTTTGCAGGCTCTTCCCTCTTTCCTGCAAGCAGGTAAATTGCTGGAAGACAGAGGCCAAAGGGTGGGGGTGGGTGGGTGGGTGGGTGGGGCTGCATTTGGTGTATAAGACACACCCAAGTTTTCACCCTCTTTTTGGGGGTAAAAAGGTGCGTCTTATACTCCGAAAAATACGGTAGTTTGCTCCATTCATCTTTGTGATAGATCCCTCAAATACTGGAACACTGCTATAATATCACCGCAAGTCCTTCTTTTCACTAGAATAGACATACCCAATCCCTGAAACCATTCTTCATGAGTCTTAGTCTCCAGCCCTCTAATCATCCATTCTTTCCAGAGTCTACAACTGCAGCTATTCCAATTCAAACAATCCAAGCTTGAAAAGGTCTACAAATAACAGGGGGGGGGAAATCAGGCGGGGAAAAATAATATACAGAAACAATACTAAGTAGTAAGGACACTGGGAATTGTAAGTGGATCTAAATTGGTCACCAGCCATAACTTGCTAAATGCTAGTAGATAAAAAGTGTACATGAATAATACAGAATACAGAATAACAAAGTTGGAAGGAATCTTGAATGTCTTCTAGTGCACCCACCCCCGCTTAAGCAAGGAGACCTTATACCAGTGATGGCGAACCTATGGCACGGGTGCCACAGGTGGCACGCGGAGCCATATCTGCCGGCACGCGAGCCGTTGCCCTAGCTCAGTTCCAGCGCACATGTGTGTGCCCGCCAGCTGATTTTTGACTTGCGCGGAGGCTCTGGGAGGGCAATTTTGGCCTCCGGAGAGCCTCCAGGGTGATGGTGGGGGAGCATTTTTGCCCTCTCCAAGCTCCAAGAAAGCCTCTGGAGCCTGGGGAGGGCAAAAAATGGGCCTACTGGGCCCACTGGAAGTCGGGAAATGGGGGAGTGGGGGGTCATGCATGCATGCGCAGGGGAGTGGGGCAAGTGGGAGGCTTTAAATTATGGCTGTGGGCACGCACGCATGCGTGATAGCATGCACACGCACTATTTGGGCACCCGAGGGAAAAAAGGTTCGCCATCACTGCCTTATACCATTCTGGACAAATGGCTGTCCAACCTCTTCTTTAAAATCTCCAGTGATGGAGCGACCACAACTTCTGAAGGAAAGCGTTCCACTGATTAATTGTTCTGTTCTGTTCTTTTCTATTTTCTTCATCATGCAATTACCGTATTTTTTGGAGTACAGGACGCACCGGAATATAAGACGCACCTTAGTTTTTGGGGAGGAAAATAGGGGGGAAAAATCTGCCTACCAGGTATTCATCTGGCTAACGTCCTTAGTCTGGTCAGCTTCAGCACATTATTTTATCCCCTGGTTAGGACTCAAAAAAACCTTCTTAGGAGAGAGTAACAATGAAAGAGCCTGCAAGCCAGTAAGAGCTGGGAAGATCATTCACACATGGTTAGGGCTAGAAAAAAACTTATTCGGAGCAAGTAGAGCAATGAAAAAAACCCTGCAAAGACTTAGGGCTGGAAAAACCTTCTTCGGAGAGAGTAACAATGAAAGAGCCTGCAAGGTAAGAGCTGGGAAGATCGTTAGCACCTCGTTAGGGCTGGGGAAAAAGCTCCGAAAAGCTACATTCAGAGTATAAGACGCACCCAAATTTTCAGCCACTTTTAGGGAGGAAAAAGGTGCGTCTTATACTCCAAAAAATATGGTAACTTTCCTAAACAGAATAGGCCAACTGAAAAATCAGTAAAGAGTAAATAACCATATTAAGAATTTCTTATCCAAGGGGTAATGAAAAAAAAGCTAGGAGGGAGGGAGAAAAAGCCCAAATGCAATTATCCCCAAAAATGTCACAAGAGCTGCACAATTTCTTTGGATCATTTTACCCTAAGGTCACAGAGAATCTAGGCCACACGTGTTCCAAAGTGAGTGAATAGATGACTACATGAATGGATGAGTAAATCATTACACAAACTCCAAAGGGCAAAAGCTGTTGAAACACGAAACAGATACCTGGTCATTCTTTGGTTGAATTAGAATGCACAGAAACACTATTTCAGAAATGACATAGATATTGGATGGGTAGATCAGAAGGATGGATGAATATTGACTATGACAAAACCTATAGTCAATTTCAAGTGGATACAACATAGAGTTGCAAGAATGGGAGATTGTGGACAAAGACAAGATTGTGAATGATAATTTATATTCACAAATATGGGAGGAAGTGATGTGGGAGATTTAGAAGAAATGTAACGGGGGAGAGAGAGGAGAAGTAGATAGCAATAGCAATAGTAATAGCACTTAGACTTATATACCGCTTCATAGTGCTTTACAGCCCTCTCTAAGCAGTTTACAGAGTTCAGCAGATGACCAGAAGCAAGGTGGATGGACTCAGTTACAGTGGCAATAGGTGCAATGCAGCAGTGAGTTGCTCCCGGTTCGGCCCTGTTGAGATGAGAATAAAATCTCATAGAGGTGATTTGGATCTTTACTTGGAATTCAGACAGTTAGAAATAAAGCCGAGATTAAAAGTCTAATAGAAAATAATTATTTCGGTACAAAAACAATAAATCCTGAATAATTACATCTTTGCTAAGAAAACACGACCGTTCAGGTCAACAGCTTAAGGCAGAAGAGAATTAATGGTGGTTTTGGAATGCACACATGCGTACAACTCATATCACGTGTTCTGCCTGTATTGGAATGTACCATAATATTAGGATAGGGATGCATCACCCTGCATAAACATACAACTGACAATATTCACACCGTGACAGGCCCGGTTCTAAGAACTGGTAGCGCCGTCGGCAGGAGGCTCCTCCCACCTGCCCGGAATGCTTCTGCACATGCACAGAAGCATTGTGCATGCACACAAGTGCGCACCTGAACCAGTAGTAAAGGGTTTTAGAACCCACTACAGGTGCAGTGTTGGAAGACCTGAAAAATCAAATTAGGGACAAATCATAATGGGCAATATATGATTACTAGTAAAAAAAACAACTTGATGGTACATAATTAATCAATAAAATTGTATGTGTTATACCTTGCTTAGTATTTAGTTCAAAACATTCAGCAAAACAGATTGATTAATCAATAGCTATTTCACTGACAAAGGATTCCTTAAATTCTGGTTATTCATACAAAATATAATAGCCAACTGGTGATGGAAAGGACAGAATGAGCATTAACTTTCAACTAAGGTCACAAAATTCTGATGGGCTGTAGAACAGGTCTTCCAAATTGACATTCGTATATAGTGGATCGTCTGTTAGATTAGGTTGAGAAACCCAGATTCATAATCATGAATCTAAATCTGAACCATCCAGATTCATACACCCTGAAACTGGCTGATCAGTCATTGTTGTTATTATCCTTTGGCAATACTGTGAGGATAACAAGGCAGGGAAAACATGCAGAACACTGCATGTTGGATACAAGGGATATATGTTTTCTTCTATATGGCTTCTCTGTGGGTTTTTGTTCGTCCTTGTGTTGCTTCTATGAGTTAATCACTGATAAGCATAGGGTTGGGGTCATCTATTTTGCTCTGGGTCAGATGACCAGCAAGGATAGGATTTAGAAAAAGTAGTTACTTGTATTCCAGAGGATCATGATGGCTCAATAGTTAAAGATGCTGACCTTGTCAGCTGGAAAGCTTACAGCCCGGGTTCAAGACCCGAGCACAGAACAATGGGATGAGCTCCTGTTTCTTCCTGAGTTCCTGCCCACTTAGCAATTCAAAAGCATGCAAATGTGTTGTGGCCCGCCAGCGGCCTGGGCAGCTGGTAGCTGATTCAGACAGCGAGGAGGCTGGTGTGGTGATTCGCCATTGGCCTGGACAGCTGGTAACAGAGTCTGACAGTGAGGAGGCTGGAGAAGACTTGGTACCAGAGGCAGAGATTCAGCCAGGGCCTTCAGAACCTCCAGATGCTGCCATGAGGGCAGAAGACGAAGACAAAGAACAGGAGGAGCCTGTCCTCAATGCGCATGCGCGCAGAGCTGCCAAAAGGCAGGAGTGGCTCCTGAGGAGAAGGTCTACTCGGGAGTAAGGCTTAGGGTTAATTGGCCACTCCCATAGCCTATTTAAGTGAGGAAAAGGACTGACCAATTTGCAGGAAACAACTTCGTTCATTCCCGTTGTGTCTTTTGACTTCAAAACTCCTGTTCGGCTCCTGTTTGGAAGACATCCAGTTTCCTGCAAATTGCTCCTGGGCATTCTGCCATCAATAGTAAGATAGTGTGTTGTTATCAGACAACCTCTTCGTTGGACTTTTGACTCTTGTTGCTTGGACTATTGCCGGCTGCTAAGAAGGTTAATTAACAGCTGTTGCTCCGAAAAGACTGCTTTATTATTTCATTGACTTTAAAACGACTGCTAAGACAATTAATTAGTAGTTCGTGAATATTAAAACAAGGTTTGTTCGGACGCTGTTTGTGCTGTGTTCCTTGGTCCGGCAGCTGGGTCAGAACAAAATGTGAGTAGATTAATAGGTACCACTTTGGTAGGAAGTTAACAGTGTTCTGTGCACCTTCGGCATATAGACATGCTGGCCACATGACCACGGAAAATGTCTTTGAACAACACTTAGTCCCTTGGCCAAGAAACGGAGATGAGCACCACGTCCTAGAGTCAGACATGACTGGACAGAGAAGCCTTTACCTTTACCTGGACACCTGTATTTTGAGCCCCTGAAGATAGTCCTTATTCGGAAATCAATATTTAATAATACATATATTGACGGCTGCTAGAATCGTTTTCGCACAGACATGGAAATTGGAGAACTGTCCCCTGGAAAACATGATTATAAAAAAAATAATGGAATGCGCAGAAATAGCAAAATTGACGATGGAATTACAAGATTGTGAAGAAAAAGAATATTATACAGTATGGGATAAATTGTACACCTGGTTGGAAATTAGAAAAAAATAAGTAAATGTTTATATAAATGTAAATGTAAATACTATTTGCAATGTAAAGATGATGGATCAATATATTTAATATATATAAATAACAAACATAGGCTTGCATTTATGAAGGCATGATTTAATGTAATCCCCTCGAATGTCCTCAACAGTAGGCTCTCGGGGGGGGTAAAATCCACCTGTTGTACATGTGATGGCCGATCCCCGGAATCTCTGCTCCACATTACATTGGTATGCCCCCACTATCGAGACATAAGATCAAGATTCATCTCCCCTATTTCCCAGAGATTCCCTGGTTCACCGGATCTGTTCAGCCTTTATTTCCTACTCCAGGATATAGACCCTAATATAACCTCAAAGGTGGCAAAAAAATTTGCTGCAGTCATGGCTGGAAAAAAACGGAGGAAAAGATGGGTAACCCCTACGGCAGAGGATCATTAGTATTGACGGTATAGACTGTAGTAGATGGTGTACTGTCACATGATCTATCTATATTTGCAAAATTTACCCCACTTTTTATGTGTATTTTATATTGGTCTCCGACCACAATAAAAGCTATCTATCTATCTATCTATCTATCTATCTATCTATCTATCTATCTATCTATCTATCTATCTATCTATCTATCTAAATAACCAAATAACTGTTGATGTCACAGAAATGAAGAACTTGAATGTATATGTATGTTTTTAAAGTTAAAACCCAATAAACTTCTTTCAAAAAAAAAGATAGTCCTTATTCTGTCCTTATTAAATATACAAAATCTTCTATCAGACTTAGTCATCCCCAGCTCTTCAGTATGATTGTATTATTTCTAAAACATTTACTCTGTTGCATAGCGAGGTTGTCTAATGTTGGGCTAAATGAATAAATGATCTGATTTCATATAAAGTGGTCCTAAAAACCCAGTATTTTGCTTTCCTTGTTTTCTCCACTGCACCCCAAAGCAGTGACTCTGTCTTTTGAAGTTTTCTTTACTCTATAATCTGAATTGCAATGCCAATAACTCTTTGCTAGCATCTTTCTTTCCCAAATTTCCTCTTTATCTTTAATTTAAAAAAAAAGAATAGCAAAATGTCAGCACCAGGAATAAATGTCATTTTAAGCCTCTAAATGAAACAAAATAATGACTCCTTGCTGAAATGAAGGTTCTGATACTTTGAACACAGCCAAAGATTTGGTCATAAAGGGACCGTCTGGCATTATGATTTTTTTCAGTGACAAAAAAAGGGGGAAGTAATGATGCAATTATTAGTTGCTATGATATAGTGGAAAAGTTTCTAACAATGCTGAGGCCACTTTCATACCGGATGCTTAACTGGATGAATTGTCCACCTAAATCGCAATACTCTTTAAATTTCAATTTCAATTACCGTATTTTTTGGAGTATAAGACGCACCTTTTTGCCCCCCAAAAGAGGGTGGAAACGTCAGTGCATCTTATACACCGAATACAGCCATTTTTGGCCTCCCAAAGCCCTGCCCCCGCATCCCATTTTTGCAAAAAACGGACCGTTTTTTGCAAAAATGGTGGTGTTTTTGCCTTCCCCCACCCCTTAGGAGCGCTCTGCAGGCTTCCCAAACCCTCTGCATGCCCTGTTTTTGCAAAAAAAAAAAAATGAGCGAAAATGGGCTGTTTTTTGCAAAAATGGGGGCATTTTTGCCTTCTAATTACCCCATCTAGCATGATTGGAGGAGGAATTCTGGGAGTTGAAGTCCACTAGCCTTAAAGCTGTCAAGTTTGAAGACCCCTGGGTTAGGGGTTAGGGGTGCAAGGGTCTTCAAACTTGGCAAGTTTAAGACTTGTGGACTTCAACTCCCATTCCTGAGCTAGCATGACTGGAGGAGGAATTCTGGGAGTTGAAGTCCACTAGTCTTAAAGCTGTCAAGTTTGAAGTTTGTAAAAAGTGTACATGATTGTAAAAAGTGTTCATGGTTGTAAAAAGTGTACATGGTTGTAAAAAGTATACATGGTTGTAAAAAGTATTCTGCTACACTGTTATTTTATTAAATAATATATTACTAGACCAGTTGGTTCAGAATACTTTTTTCCTTGTTTTCCTCCTCTAAAATCTAGGTGCGTCTTATACTCCGAAAAATATGGTAGGTTCTTGTTGACTGCCTAAAATATGGAAGGACTTTCTCAAGACAACTTAAAACTTCCTAGAATGTTAGTGGTGTATAATTAAAACCCAATTAACAGTTTAATAATTAATGAAAGCCAAATAACAAGTCTAAATGTTAAAAGGGAAACCAAGATAAAACAAGCACTCTTAAATTTTTTGAAAGGAGGACCACCAAGAAAAGATGGTAACATTGGAGCTCTTCTGAATTAGTTGTAAATGAAGGATCAGCCAATGTGATCTTATCAGTGTGAAAGCTCGAAGGACAAGCTGGGAAAGGAAATTTTTCTAACTTAGTTCCAAATCATATAAGATGTGAAAGTAATTCAAAATGTGTTCAGAAACATGCACAGGTTTCTTTCAAAATGGGATTGAGAGATTTTGCTCTTTACAACTGATAAGCTTTCAAACTTTTTTTTAAAAGAATTGTGCTTGTGTATATGTATAAGAGAATAGACTTTGTGGCACCTATTTTCTTTGACTTATTTCTTTTTTTAAGTATACAACCACAAGTCCACAAAGTTACTTAGTAACATCTGCTCTACTCTGCTCGCCCCAAAGTCTCAGAATTGTAGGAAAGGTCAACGTCTTAAGTGTTTTTCATCCAACACACCAAATGATATTCCCCTGATCATAAGATTTTAAACTGAGTCACAGGATGTGTGCCCTCAGGATGTTTCTTAAACTATTCTAGAGCTGAGCGGATTAGACTGGCATCCTGCCTTTCACCTAAGAGAGTACAAAGCTCACGAGGTCAACAATGTTTCAGAGAAGTTAATTGAAATCAACCAAATGAGACAACTTCATTTTGGACAAAAGCTCCAACGTTGGGTCTTTCCTCCTCGTATAAACACCTAACAAAAGTGACACGCTCCAAAAATATGGTTGCAGCTCATTCAGCCGGGTGAAATTATAAATGCAACCACTTTGTCTAGTCCAGGGATCAGCAACCTTAAACACTCAAAGAGCCATTTGGACCCGTTTCCCACAGAAAAGAAAACACCGGGAGCCACAAAACCCTTCCCGTGTCTGACTATTTCCTGAGCGGCCACAGAACTAGCATATGTATTTGAATTAAATGTTTTGTTTTCTTCTTAAACTTTTCTTTTCTTGGATTTATCCATGGTTGGCCTACCGGGGGTTGAAATGCTCAATAAATTGTGTGCCGGCAGATATCACACATTGGCTGTTGTGACGCATATTTTGAGCTACAGGGAGCCACATGCGGCTCCAGAGCCGCAGATTGCTGACCCCTGGTCTAGTCATTGGTGCTACTTGCATTTGGCAGGAGAATGTTATAGAAAACTTTGCAAAAGACCTGTATAAATACCTAATACAATTTATACATTTTACAATGTTAAACCTTGTAGAAAGTGTGCCCTAAATTAATAACTCTGTAGTTGGTGATTTTCTGACTGATTGTTGACATAATATATTCTTTTGGAAGTGACTATATACCCAGTAAGGGAAAAATACTACTTGTGCTATTTAGTTGTACTTATGAGATCTTAGAAGCTATATACTGTAAACAAGGAAATAGCCCCAGGATTTTTAGAAGAAAATAGCCCCAGGATTTTTAGAAGTTAGAAGAATTTAATCATTTCTGTTGTGCATTTCACAATTACTTTCTAGTGTCTTAAGTTAAATTTGAAAAGATGAAAAGATGAAGAAAATGCTTTCTCTTTAAATGAAATAATATGTTGTTATTCTTGGGTATTTTTAATGCTAAATAGTTACCCAATAATAAAGGATATTTCACTATTGTTACTTCTTGCCTTTTTGTCTGGGCAGTTCCAGTTAATTTGTAGAAAACTGAGTACATAGAGACTATTACCACCCCTGGAACACTTCAAATCAATGGAGAAACCCTAAAGAAGGTGGACATTTTTCGGTATCTGGGATCCCACCTCCAAGGCAATGGCAACATCAATGGTGAGGTGTGAACAAGGGTGAATGCAGCCTGGGTGCATTGGCGAGAACTCACGGGTGTGTTATGTGACAGACAAATGCCAACCCATCTTAAATCTAAGATTAACAAGACAACCATCTGCCCTGTTACACTGCATGGCACTGAATTCTGGGCAGCAACAACAGGGACCGAAAGCTATCTCCATGCCCTGGAAATGTGAATGTTCTGTTGGATATCGGGCATCTTCCTTCTTGACCACATCACAAATGACACAATTCGACAACATTTTGGTGTGGCACCAATTATAGAGAAGATGAGAGAAGGCCAACTCTGCTGGTATGGACATGTCCAGAGAGCAGCACCTTCCACCGTGACCAAAACTGCCTCCCAACTGGAAGTCAATGGCCAACAACCTTGCGGGCATCCAAAACAGAGATGGCAAGACACCATCAACAAAGATATAGCAATGGCAATAGCACTTAGACTTATATACCGCTTCACAGTGCTTTACAGCCCTCTCTAAGCGGTTTACAGAGTTCAGCATCTTGTCCCCAACAATCTGGGTCCTCATTTTACCGACCTCAGAAGGATGGAAGGCTGAGTCAGCCTTGAGCCAGTGAGATTTGAACTGTGAACTGCTGAACTGTCAGTCAGCTGAAGTAGCCTGCAGTGCTGCACTTTAACCACTGCACCACCTCGGCTCTTATGCAAGCCGCAGACCTGCGCTCTGGAGACATAGCTTACTGTACCAAGGGGCATTCAATGATCTGAAAAGCGGACCCTGCACCTACGGGAAAAGAAGAAGAAGAAGAAGAAGAAGAAGAAGAAGAAGAAGAAGAAGAAGAAGAAGAAGAAGAAGAAGAAGAAGAAGAAGAAGAAGAAGAAGAAGAAGAAGAAGAAGAAGAAGAAGAAGAAGAAGAAGAAGAAGAAGAAGTAGTTCCAGTTAATTTGTGGATTGTGTAGGTACATTTAGATGAATCACACCTTGGAGTTTAACATATAAGTAGACACCTGTAGGATGGGAACAAATTTTGTCAGAGATAACTGGAAACTACTGCACAACAGACTTGGGTCTGATGTATCTTTGATCTTAATCTATGGTACATAGATACAATACAATATATTACTACTACCCTCCTATAGAAAACATTTCTTAGTTAGCTACATTCTGCTGCAGCTTTCTCCCATATACTATCTTCCAGATGTGATTGGAATGCCACTTACACCACTCTGGAAGATTCAGGCTGAGGAAAGCTGCCCTATTTTATGTATAATTCATTTCCTTCTTTAAAAGACAAGAACCTCACAGTCACTCTTTAATAATGGAAACCACAGAATATCCCAGATTGGATTGTTTGTATGGTGTATCTCTTTCTTTCTTGTGCACTTCAGATGTTTGCTGAAGAAATGGAAAATTCCAGTCGCTGTTATACATTAAAGTGCATATCTGATCTTCATGTATTTTCAGTTGACAGCTTAGTGGTGATATCCACTTGGTTGATGTCAATAAAGAATCAGAACTCTGCTACTACAGGGGTTTCTGCTCAAATGGGGCAGGAAGGGGAGGAAGGAAGCCCTGCTGGGCTCTGTTTTTCCACTGTGGAAAGTCTAGCATTCTCTTCAGCAGCAGCCAAAAAACCTAATACAATCCTGGGTTGTATAAACAGAGGTATAGAATCAAGTTCATGTGAAGTATTAGTGCCGCTTTACAAAACTCTAGTAAGACCACACCTGGAATACTGAAATCAATTTTGGTCACCATACTACAAAAAAGATGTTGAGACTTTGGAAAAAGTTCAAAGAGCAACTAAGATGATCAAAGGCCTGGAGACTAAAACATATGAAGAACGACTGCAGGTTTTGGGTTTGGCTAGTCTAAAGAAAAGAAGAATTAGGGGTGAAATGATAGCAGTATTTCAGTATTTGAGAGGCTGTGACAAAGAAGAGGGGGGTCAAATCATTCTCCAAAGCATCAGAGGGCAGGACAAGAAACTACTCAAAGAGAGACGCAACCTGGAATTAAGGAGAAACTTCCTAACAGTGAGGACAATTAACCAGTGGAACAGCTTGCCTCCAGAAATTGTGGGCACTCCATCACTGGAGGTTTTTAAGACAATGCTGGACAGTCACTTGTCTGAGATGGTGTAGGTTCTCTTGCTTGAGCAGGGGGCTGAACTAGAACACCTCCAAGGTCCCTTCCAGATTCTATTCTATTCTATTCCATTCCATTCCATTCCATTCCATTCCATTCCATTCCATTCCATTCCATTCCATTCTATTCTATTCTATTCTATTCTATTCTATTCCGAATGAAGATACATGAAAAATCCCCTTCCTTCTTTTTTTTCTGTGTCTGTTTTTTGAGACCTGACTTTTTCATGACGACACAAAATTTGATGCCTCCAGTTTAACCAGGAAGAACCAAAGATTGGCAGCAAAACACTGTTTCATTTTGGCTCCAGGAGAGAGGGGGAAATCTAAAACATCTATTAATCATTATGCATATATCCATTCATTGCAGTGGCAATGAATGTACCATTGGAAGATCTGAAAGCTCAGGTTAGGGACTGATTGTCATGGAGATATCTGTGTGGTTGCTAGAAATCAATAGTAACTTGATGACACATGATGAATAAATCAATTCATTCATTCGATTGTGTATCATTTTCTGTACCAAAGGTATCTTGATATTTCTGTATCAGTAATAATATTAATAAATAAAAGTTTTATAAAATTACTATTGTGAATAAACACATATAATACACGGGAAAGGGGGAAAAACCCAACACCACTATACAGGTTTTGCATTTAATCAACAGTTCTTGAAAAGATTGCAGTATATTTTATTTATTATATTTGTATGCTGCCCATCTCACTATGATGCGGCTCTTGACTGCTTACCACATACAGTAGAACCTCTGGTCACGAACGCTTCTGACCATGACCAAATTGGGTTCCGACCAAAAAATTCACAATTTTTTTTTTTTCACGGTCGATTTCCCCTTTTGCACCATTTTTTTTGTAAGTGCCAAATTTTCAAAATTAGGTTCAGGTCATGACCAAATTGGTTTGCGACCAAAGTTATGAAACGAATTATGGTTGTGACCAGAGTTTCTACTGTACTGTCCATTACTGACAAGTAGGTATCAATAATAGACAAGCAACACCTTTCCTTCTGTAACTTTCCCCTCATAAAGGATAAAGGATAAAGTGTACTGAAGAATGTTTTCAATTAAAACAAGAACACTGTGAGTCTAAACAAGGGCCCTCCGAGCTTCTTCAGGGAGATAGATGCTAGAGTAGCATGCAAGAGTTCAAATGGTTCATGAGGGGATTGGTATCAGGCAAGAACAGTGAATTTTTAAAATAATAATAACAGTAATACAGGTAAGCAGTAAATTTCACAGCCTCTTCAAGCATGCCTTGTATTTTACTGCCAACCTGCCTTCCATTGAGGACCTGTATACTGCACGAGTCAAAAAGAGGGCGCTGAAAATATTTACAGACCCCTCACATCCTGGACATAAATTATTTCAACTCCTACCCTCAAAACGACGCTATAGAGCACTGCACACCAAGACAACTAGACACAAGAACGGTTTTTTCCCGAACGCCATCACTCTGCTAAACAAATAATTCCCTCACCACTGTCAAACTATTCACTAAGGCTGCATTACTATTACTATTAGTCTTCTCATCGTTCCTATCACCCATCTCCTCCCACTTATGACTGTATGATTGTAACTTGTTGTGTGTATCCTTACGATTTATATTAATATTGATTGTTTCCTGATTGCTTATTTGTACCCTATGATAATCATTAAGTGATGTACCTCATGATTCTTGACAAATGTATCTTTCCTTTTATGTACACTGAGAGCATATGCACCAAAGACAAATTCTTTGTGTGTCCAATCACACTTGGCCAATAAAGAATTCTCTTCTATTCTATCTACTTAAAGTTTTTGTACAGCAACTGAGAATAACAAAAGCCTATGTCTTTGAATCTACAGGGAAAGTTTTCCCTGATCTATTATTGTGGTGTTTATTTTCTGTCCTGGTTTATCTCCTACTAAGCTAGAAGTCAGCAGCAAACATTTTGGCTAGTTTATCCCTATCGCACTAGTTATACAATGTTTATTGGAGAATGATCGGGGATATGTATATATATATATATATATATATATATATATATATATATATATATATATATATGTATGTATGTATGTATGTATGTATGTATGTATGTATGTATGTATGTATGTATGTATGTATGTATGTATATACCCTGTTTCCCCCAAAATAAGACATCCCCTGATAATAAGCCCAATCGGGCTTTTGAGTGCATGGCAATAAGGCCAAGCGCTTATTTCAGGGTTCAAAAAAATATAAGACAGGGTCTTATTTTCGGGGAAACACGGTATATATATGTGTGTGTGTGTGTGTGTGTGTGTGTGTGTGTGTGTGTGTGTGTGTGTATTTCAACTTTCTGAGTCTTTAATACAGGTAGTCCTCGACTTAGGACCACAATTGAGCCCAAGATTTCTGTTGCTAAGCAAGACAGTTGTTAAGTGAGTTTTGCCCCAATTTTATGACCTTTCTTGCCACAGTTGTTGAGTGAATCATGGCAGTTGTTAAGTTAGTAACACGGTTGTTAAGTGAATCTGGCTTCCTCATTGATTTTGCATGTCAGAAGGGTACAAAAGATGATCACATTGCCCTGGGTCACTACAAGTGTCATAAATAGGAACCAGTTGCCAAGCATTTGAATTTTGATCATGTGACCATGGGGACGTTGCAATGGTCATAAGTGTGAAAAACGGTCGTGTGTCACTTTTTTCCTGTGCTGATATAACTTCAAATAGTCACAAAATGAATGCTCAAAGACCACCTGTATTCATTTCTCTCTTTTGGGAAAGTGTTAGGCAGAATTAATTAATTAATTAACTTCATTCATTCATTCATTCATTCATTCATTCATTCATTCATTCATTCATTCATCTTCTACTCCACCCACCTTGCTGGGGTGACTGTAGGTGGCATACAGTCAATGAAAAACAATATAAAGCCTTATGAAAATAAAAAAAAACTAATACAGTTAAAATTCAGTTAAATTTCATTTAACTAAGATGGGAGGAAGGGGGAGGAAGGGAGCAAAGTGCAGATGGGGAGAAAGTGGGGGGTCTGTCTGATCCATTCAGCACCTCCAAGATGTCATCCCCCCATTGGCACCCCAGGCCAATTGGCAGAGCCAAGTCTTCAAACCCCTTCAGACAGCCAAAAGACTGGGTGTGGCTCTCACCTTGGGGGGCCGGGATGTTCCAGAGGTCAGGCACCCGGGCAGAAAAGGCTCATCTCCTGAACTCTGAAATTCCTTGATTGACGGAGTCTGCAATATGCCCCTTCTGCCAGCATGGGTGAGGCAGTCTAATGAGACGAGCTGGTTCCATGACATGAAGGGTTTTAAAAGTGGTAACCAACACCTTGAATTGGACCCAGAAGCAAGCTGACAACCAGTGCAGGGGTGGGTTCCTACCGGTGCGGTCCGGTGCTGCCGTTCCGGTAGCAGCCCGCTGCTGACGTAATTTAGGCGCAACGGCTCCGGTGCCGTCTGTGCTGATCCATGCGCACCGCCCTCTTTTTTTGTAAGTTTTGGCTTGAAATGTCATTCTGAGCATGTGCTGAAGTAGAATCGCGTGACGGGATGGCTTGAAATGTCCTTCTGAGCATGCGCGGAAGTAGAATCGTGAGATAGGATGGCTTGAAATGTCCTTCGGAGCATGCGCAGAAGTAGAATTGCATGCACGAAACATTGTGATGCGCACCAGTAGCGAAACGTAAGTGGAACCCGCCCCTGAACCAGTGCAACTCACAGAACAGGGATGTAACATGGGCCACCCCTGGGTTCCTAAGAACTGCCTGCACAGCTGCATTCTGCACCAGCTGAACCTTCACGGGTAGCCTCATGTAGAGCACTTTGCAATAATCTCCATGTGCCTGGGGCTTGAGAGCCTGAGTGCAGGACCTCACGATCCAGGAAAAGGCACAAGTGGCACAGAACACAAAGCTGTGCAAGGGCTTTCCTAGTCACGACTGCCATCTGTTCATCGGGTCTATGTAAGCATCACATCTGTACGAAACCACCCCTGTTCCATCTGAAAAAAACTTGTGAGTTTACATGTGGGTGGACAAGGATAACTGGAGTGAGCATGATCCTTGCTTGTTCATCCATTCAGTGAACAAGTAAAAAGTACCCCTGACATTTGCTTTCAAGTACAACATACGTCACGTTTGTCATCTGCCCTCAAATAGATGCCTGCTATTTTCATGAAGTGTGTAAAAAGAATGAAGGTCAAACTACTTGCTGTAGAAAAGGATGACTACTGAAAATTCAGCAACTCATTTCTTTTCTTCACCTTTCTTCCGTCTTCTTTCCCGTTCAGTCACTTATTGGCATATGTTAATAGAACCCTGGCATGCCAACTGCAACATTAATAATAATGTTTCTCTTTATATGCTCTAAGTATCACTTAGGATTCCTGAGTTTCAAGTCATTTGTTCCTGGAGGCTACTTAGAGCTCAATAAAGCACCATTACTGTAAGTCATCGTAAGACTGTTCCCTTCTAGCTGACGGTCTTGCATGTGACAAGTAACTGAATTATAGTGTACTGGGAGATTCCTGCTCTAAAACTGCTTCCACCAGCTCTACTTTTTACGAAGCTGGTTATGTATCACACAATGATTGTCGCCAGCCCTTAGATCATACCTGGGGCCCACCCACCCCTCTTTCTCCAGAGCAAGAGTTGGAATGCATTCAAATCTCATGTGATTATGTTCTAGCTACGCCATGCTCCATTTACTTAAGCAGAAACATACTGTACTTGGGGAAAATATTTTGTAAATACCACCAGCAACACCACTGGGAAATGCTTAAATGGCGTCTAAAGAATTTTTATATGTTGATGTTGCTTTTTAATTGCCTTAGCATAACCGGGTACAAGATTTCATTATCTAATTTCAGAGGAACATAACAATCCTCTCCGAGACGACGAGGGAGGAAAGAGGACAAAGAAAGAAGAAGTGACTGCAAAATGCAAGGGAACATTATGTGGAGTTAAGAAATTGAAAAGTCATATTTCACTTGGTGTTAAGCAGCGCTTCAGCACCTGTAATTAACTGAAAATCACTAGGCGGAAGTCAATCCTCCCACTTTATTAAACCAGGCATGTTTAACATTAATAACTGGGAGTTTAATATTAGGCCTCTCAGTCTTATTAGCTAAATCAAAGAAATTTCCTGCAAGCTCTGAAGGTTTTTTAGTCTCCATCAATTCAGAATAATGTGCTTTTTTCTTACGAAAGTAAACCATTGTTGATTAAATATGGATGTCTATGTACATAGGCATGGCACTGCATCACAGAAGATGAATGCAATCATCTGTCACTGTGACATTAATGGGTGAGAAGTTTCCCATAATCTATTTCTGGGTTAAATTTCCTGGAAAATAGAGCAGAATATGTTTTCTTCCATGTTATGACACTCTACTCATATAAATGACTGAAAATGCTATCAAAATGAATGTGTGTGGGTGTAATTCCTTTTCCTTTTAAGGAGGCTTTGATCTATGTTCTCTTCAAGAATGCATTGATGGACCCCACAATACTGGGGTTAACCACTCTCCCATTTTGGGGGTAGTTGATTGAGAAGATAGTTGGGGAACAGCTTCAGAAGACCTTGGATCAGGGGTGGGTTCCTGCCGGTGCGGTCCAGTGCGTAGCTCTGGTAGGGACCCACCAATAACCCAATTTGCGCACGACTGCTCCGGTACCGTCTCCACCGGGCAGTCACGTGCTTCGCCATCTTTTTTTTCCGAATTTTGGGCGATTTTGCTTCTGTGCATGCGCAGAAGCAAAATCGTGCCAAAATCCCACGAGGGGACGCTTGCGCGCGCGAGAGATTTCGGTGAGATTTTGCTTTTGCGCATGCACGGAAGCAAAATCGCGCTGAAATCTTGCATGCACATGCATCCCCTCGCAAGATTTTGGCGAGATTTTGCTTCCGTACATGCGCAGAAGCAAAATTGTGTGAGGGGGCGTGCACGCATAGTGCACGCGCACAAAGCATGGAGAAACGCAGAGCAGCGCACCGGTCTTGGTAAGTGATCAACTCACCCCTGCCTTGAATGGACAGTTTAACTGTTTAACTTTTCAATCAGGGTTCAGTTCCTGGATATGGAATGGAAACAGCATCGATTATGCTTATGGACCTGTGAAATGGGTGGGTTGGTGGCTGTGTGGTTGCCTTACTTTATCTCTCTGCGGCTTTCAATGCCATTGATCATGGTATTCTTCTGGATCGACTCAGTGGATTGGGTGTCTTTGGCACAGTGTTGTTGTGTTGTTTCACCTCCTTTCTCAAGGGTTGATTCCAGTCTGTGCTTTTTCCTCTCCTATTTGACATCTACATGAGACCTCTGGATAAATTCATCTGTCACCATAGGGTGAGGTTACAAAAGTATGCCAATAATACCCAATTGTATGTCTCCACCCTTGGTGAATGAAGCAGTGCTGTGGACATCATAGTCCAACATCTGGAGGCTGTGAGGGTCTGGATAGAGAAAAACACATTTCAACTGAACCGTGGAAAGATTTAATGGCTTTGGGTTTTCAGGCCCTCCAGTTCTAGGATTAGACATCTTTGGTACCAGATTGGGTTGGTTTGCCCCAAATAGAGCCTGTGACAATCTAAGGGTCCTCCTGGGTTTATGACTACGGTACAGAAGGTCTTTGCACAAGTTTGTATTGTGTACCAGTTGCACCCGTTCCTAGATTGAGGGTCAGTCATTCCCTGGTCACCTCCTACAATGTGCTGTATATTAGGCTGCCCTTCAAAAGTATCTGGAAAGGTCAACTAGTGCAAAATGCAATGGCATGAGCAATTATGTGTGTTTATTGCAGACTACAGGTTGTAGCTCTGCTTCATGACCTGCAATGGTTACCAGTTTGTTTCGAAGTCCAATTCAACATGATAGTGTTGATCTTTCATGGCTAGAACTAGGTTATTTGAGGGATGCCAGTCCCATTTTCATCTGCCCACCCCACGAGAACCAGCAGAGAGGGTGTGTTGGAGGTTCTACATCTAGGGAACTACATTTAAGAGTTGGTCCTTCTCTACAAATGGGCTTGCATTGTGCAATCTACTCCTAAGGTGATCTACTTTGAGCATGACTGCCTATTTCCACCTTACTATCTGAGGGATACTTAGAGTTGTGCTGTTTGACAATAGAGGAAGATGGCATTCAAGAGAGAGATCTGTCCCATGCTGTGAAGCTACTGCAAGGTACAAATGTGCCATGCCAGTGACACATATTGTACCTTGAACTGCCTAAAATTCTATTCAGTACAAATACCTTACAACTTTAATTAAATAGTTCCTTCTGGTGACTGTTTTCTCTAATAGCTTTATCTTCTGAATTAATATACATTGACAATATATTATTGAACTGTATTATATAATCACTGCTCCTTACCAGAGGATAATTAGTGTCTTTTTCCTTTTCTTCAATAGTGAGATATAGGGTTATTTAACAATATAATATGTGCTGGTGCTATGGTTGTAGGTTTTTCTATTTAACTATTTGGATAACTAGAATTTAAATTACTGAAAGAATCATCTAGGTCATGGTACCCCAAAGTGGTCAATATTGATCCCCAAGGGTTAATGGACTACCCAAGGGGTCAATAAATACCTAGGGTAGGGGTCCCCAAACTTTGCAACTTTAAGACTTGTGGACTTCAACTCCCAGAATTGTCCAGCCAGCTATGCTGGCTGGAGAATTCTGGGAGTTGAAGTCCACAAGTCTTAAAGTTGCAAAGTTTGAAGTCCTCTGACCTAGGGGATATAAAAAAGAAGTCAGTAAGTATCTGGGGACCTATAGATGATGATAGAAAGTCGGTTGGGGTCAATTAATTTTTGGGTGTTTGCAGAGCTCCGTGCTAATCCCTAGTCCTGAAGTTGTGGTGGTTATTAGAAACATCAACAAGACATCAACAATATTAATGATACTAATAACTATGTTCATCTCTTTTTCCTTCTAGCAACACCGTTTTGTCCCACAAATTCTTTTTCTATGCCAACACACTAGAACAAGTGTTTCCAAGTGTTGATGTTCCCTGGAGGAACTATTTCTGATACACCTATAATAGATGTTCTTGGTAAGGTACATATTATGAACATTTGGAACTGAAAGATTGCCAATCATGGGAATTAAAAACATGGGCATTTGCATAAGGCAAGTGGGACTAGTTGTATGTTATTTCTGTTGCGTGCTATTTCTGTGATACTGCATCATGATGCATTTGACATAATTGGAGTTTGATGTAACTGCCTATGATGCCAGACTAACTGACTTTAATCCTAGGAACAAAAGCTAGATTAGAAAATATATATGTGGGTATGTGCTGAAGGAGTGTAATTTGGGAGTTAAAGAAGCATATCATGTTGTCTCTATATGGAACAGTATCACTTTTTATGACAAGATCACTGAGAATTCAAAAGTGTGATTAAATCCATGTAATTACCCATATTATTTATAATGAAATTTCAGAATTAAACAAGTTATGGATCGTTCAGATACTGTGCTGACTCTGGTTAAAGAAATGCAGTTGAAGTAGGCTGCTCTTTTTAAAAACACAATAGTCAGTGAATGGAATCTCACTCTCACTTCTTTTCTGCTCTATTTTCTTTCCCTTTTTTTCCCCTCAAAAGCAAGTAAATTTTGCTCAACTTCAGGTAGCATGACATTTGGGATGATAAAATATCACCCCTCAATAGAATTAGGATGTATAGACATTTCCAAATGTATTACTGC